>CAUYTI010163462.1:0-16039 GCA_963575145.1 Galago senegalensis
CGCCTGTAGTCCCAGCTACTTGGGAGGCTGAGGCAGGAGACTCGCTTGAGCCTAGGAGTTGGAGGTTGCTGTGAGCTGTAATGCCATAGCACTCTACCCAGGGGGATAGCTTGAGGCTCTGTCTCAAAAAAAAAAAAAAAACTTATAAAAAAAAAATAAAAAAAAAAAAAAGGAAAGGGAAGGGAAGGTCAGGTCTGAGACAAAACAGACCAATAATCATGCCAGGATAAAAAAGACAACTGCCCTAGAACCTCCCTAAGAAGCACCAAGCTTGGAGACATTTGCTTGGATGTTTTAACAAATACACAAAGAACAATTTAAGTCCTTCAGCAACTGGCTAAAATACATGACAAAATGAACATAATTGTTACAGACAGACATTAAGGTATCTGCTAAGGTAACTTGTCACCTTACTGCTTAAAGGAGAAAATACATATGATACCTCAACAGATGCTGAACAAAAATTTGACAAAAACTTAATGTTCACTCTTTAAAAAAAAAAAATCGGTAAGAGGAAAGGAATAATATGTCCTTTTCTGAAAGCCACTGGACATGCTCACATATTTTGAGAAAAGGGTCAAAACTGCCAATTTTCAATCTATTATTAAAAATTACTCCAGAAGTTCTAGCCAGAGCCAGAGGCAGAAAATACACGTATAAATATTGGAAGAGCAAATACATAATATTTAAATAATATTAGGTTTCTAAAAAGTCAAGCATATTAAATAACAATTCTTCATACAAATAAATGCAGATTAAAGTTTAATAATAGGGAAAACATAATCATATATTAATGTTCATTTTGAAAAAAGCTCCATAAAAACACTGATACTACTACTTCCCCAGAAGCAGTAAGAATCAGAACACCTGATCAGAACACCAAACTGCAGGTGTTCGGGGAAATATATTATTTAACGTCTCTCAGCACATCTCCTCCTGTCTGAATGTCATAATCATCCCTGTTCTGGCTTTCTTACAAGCTGGCATTTAGAACCAACTGAAAGCATCTATGAGGAAGTCCTTGGTATAATGGGCACCGCACAGTGCACCTTGGTGCTCGCTGCATCAACCAATTCAAAACACTGCTGCAGGATTTAGACCACAATG
Organism: Galago senegalensis; assembly: GCA_963575145.1. Taxonomy (NCBI): domain Eukaryota; kingdom Metazoa; phylum Chordata; class Mammalia; order Primates; family Galagidae; genus Galago; species Galago senegalensis. Next base: position 1,108 of record CAUYTI010163462.1, read on the forward strand.
CACCGATCTCCTTCTGTCATTCTTGTGTTTTATTGCAGGATAAATAAACCTACTTCGATCACATAGATCAAGTAACATGTGTATTTACACTCCTTTGCTGTCTGGAAATAAAATTATGTTGGAAGCTCATTACAAAGTTGCTCCAAGAAGGAAATTCAGTAAAAAGAGAACAAATAATGCTTTGCTTGCAATGCTTTTGATTTAAAATTTCTATTTTTACATATTGGAATTCCAAGTGGGGCTCCTAGGAAGGCAGAAAAAGCCCAATTAATAGTTCTGGGAAACAGACAGAGCTAACCATTTGGCCAATGTGGTTTACCCAGGGCCTCTTTTACCACTTATCCTGGGCTGTAGAATAATTCATGGAGTTTTCAAGATGGACTTTAATTTGTATTTCCGTCACCTTGACTTAAAGTCCTGCACCTTTCATGGCTGACATCTCTACAACACGCTTCACTGAGAAGATTTAGTAATATAAAATTTACAATGAATAGTGAAGCTTTTGTTTTTTCTGTCATATCTAACCAACATTCAGCATCAAAGACTTACCATACCATAAGAGAGGGCTGATAGCACAACTGTCTACAAAAAATTTTTCCTCACAAATTTTTCTTGCTTTAGTTCTTCTAGTAAAACTTGCCTAGAACTCTTTATGTTACTAATAAAACATAGGCATGTCCGTAATAACGTACCGCCACTGTAAAATTGTACAAGTTTTTTATCGAACATTATACTTAAAACACATGGAGAACATAGCAAAATAATTACAAGTTTATAATTTAAGAAATTATTTTCAAATATAATATTTAATCTTATAAAAAGATAAAATGCTTAATGCAAAGTGCTACAGAAAATAACTTAAATGCTAAGAAAGTTTTCCATGAGAAATTCTAATTATTTTATTTTATTTTTTTTATTTTTTGAGTCAGAGTCTCACTATGTCACCCTCGGTAGAGGGCCATTGTGTCACAGTCCACAGCAACCTCAAACTCTTGGACTTAAGCAATGCTTTTGCCTCCGCCTCCCAAGTGGGTGGCACTACAGGCACCCCCCACAAATGCCCAGCTATTTTTTGTTGCAGTTGTCACTGTTATTCAGCAGGCCCAGCTGGGTTCGAACCCACCTGCCTCGGCGTATGTGGCTGGCTCCTTAACCACTGTGCTACGGGCACCAAACTTAAATTTTTTTTAAATACTAAAAAATATACATGCATACTTAGAAAAGTGATGGGAACTAGTAAGTGTTCTCTATCATTCTTACATTATGAATGGTGAAATGATGTTCCATAACTGACTAGACAAGTTTAGAGAATCTTTATTTTGATTGTAACATAAGACTACACGAGGGAGCTGTCACAGGACTCATGTAAAGAAGTTTTCATTGGGAAATTATCTTGATTCTGGACTATGACACAGAGTAAGACACACACTTTACAGGCAATCAAGAGAATTCTGCATTATACCTCTCCCTCTGCCAATGCATGACCTCTACGATATATTTATAGACTTTTTACATCTCCAGAAGAAAGACATATTCACAAGAGTCATGACATAAATATTTGGAATTGAAAGAAAAAGAAAAGAAGCATACCTGGGTAATCTTCAGATACGTGTACTGAGTAAGACACACTGTCAAAAGAAGAGAACAAGAAAAAAGGTTCAGGTTACTGCCGAGGTAGCTGTACTTATATAAAAGAAGAGGTTACAGCCAATTACCCATTCATTTATACTGATACAAGTGTAAACAGAACATCCGTAATGGATAAGAAAACTCCTTTTACAACTAACAGAAACAGGTTTTTAAGATACAATTATCCAGAGTCTAAGCTGGTCTTTCTAAAACCGTTTTGGACTATCTTTCTCCCAACTTCTTTTAGGACAGAGGTCTTTTTACTTTAGCAACGTCTAATATCTCCTTACTTATCAGCATTTGTTTTGCTTGCTCAAATTTCATTAAATCATCTTTTCCTACCAAGAAAAGTATTCCTCCTATTGGCACTCAAGAACTTAGTTATTTCTAATATTACTTCCCCACAATATGATGTACTTTTGAAAAAATGTCCTGTTCTTCCAAATGAAAGTCTCATAGTTATTCTTCATCAGCCAGTCTCTCATCACTGCGGTGTACATATATGCAGTGGGTACATATGTGTAAATATGTAAAAAAAAAATAAACTACCTGTTTTCAGAAGAATTGAGTTGTCTCAAAAATAAAACAACAGTGCTTTGTACTTATATGACATACGAAAATCTAACATGCTTATTTGTTCACTTTTCTATCTCTAGCAACTAGATTGCAAGTCTCTTGAGGTTCGAGTCTGTTCTATTTACATTCGCAGCACAGCCACCTATTTATTGCATGACACAGAGCACATGTTCAAGAGTAGCTATTTGACAGGATTGGTAGAACTGCCACCTGCCACAGAGAAGCCAAAATTTAGTTTAAGTTCAGCCAAAGTATCTGCCTATTAAAAGAAAAAATTAATCCTCTTCAAAGGAACATACAGAAGACACAGTCTATGCAGAATATCATTCACAACGTGAATCCAAGGTAATTCAGAATCACTGTATGAACAAACAATAAAATGTAAACTCTTCCCTAAATGAAAGACAACGCACATCTCGGGATTACCCACTATGATGGCACAAGAATAAGTCTAAGTAATCTTAAGAATATAAAGGAAAACCCAATCTGAACAAGAAAGAAACAAAACAAACTATTAGGAACTCTAGGGCACTAGCAAAAGGGCAAATATTTGTGAGAGAGAACGAGAAAATAAGAACAGAAAAGTTCCCAATTTCAGGGAAACACATAGATGTGCAGATTGAAGAAGCTCAAAAAAAAAAAAGAAAACCTAGAATAGAGTAAGAGCAAAGAAAATTACACCCAAGAGTACTTAGTTAAACTGCTGAAAACCAAATATAAAAGGAAAAAAATTACATCAGGCAAAAAAAAAAAAAAAAAGACACATTATATACAAGGAAATGATGAGAAGAATCAATCCTGACTTTTTGAGGAGAGAAAATTATCAACCCAGAATTTTCTATCCAATCTATATAACCATCAAAAATGAAAGTAAAATAAACTTTCAAATGAAAGAAAATTGTTAACTTTGGCCCTAGACAGCTGCACTGTGAGACAGTCTAAACAAAGTTCTCTAACTGAATAATATCAGACAGAAAGTCAAATATCCACAAGGAATGAAGAGCAACAGAAACAAAAACGCCATTTTTTCTTAATGTTTTACAAATACATATGATGTTTAAAGTAAACATTACAGCACTTCATTGTGGTAGATTTAAAGCATGCATAAATTAATATGTATGATTAAAGCATAATATCAGGTGGGGGGAAATGTTTGCAAGGTCCTTATATATCAAAGTGAAATGTATGATATTAACCCTAAATAATAACTGTGAGGAAAGTTAAGGAAATATATTGTCATCCCCAGAGCAAGCACACAAGTGTGCACACATGTGCACACACACACCCTACTAAAAAGCCAATAGGTACATTAAAGTGAAATTCTAAAATTAATTTTGAAACACCTAGGCAAAAAGAAGGCAGGAAAGGAGGAACAGAGGAACAAAAAACAGAAAGAATAGAAAACAAAAACGATTTTTTTCCCCTGAATCTAAGCATATTAATAATTGCATTAGATGGTAATGGACAAAGCACACTAGATTAAAATAACAGAACGAATAAAAGAAAGCAAGAACCAACTCTTTACGCTATCTTTTAGGTATCCACATGAACTATGAAGACACACAGATTTAAAATAAAGGACGGAAAAGAGACACCATGCAGACAGTAAGCATAAGACGACTGAAGACAAAGATATAAAGAAATGGGTCACAATGCTAAAAGGGCTAGTTCATCAGGAAGAAAAAGTGTTAACACTCACGGATGGACACGGACCAAACAGCCAAGCTTCAAAATACATAAAGCAAAACCTGACACAGCTACAGGGAAAAACAGACAGCTCTCACAGTCATAGTTTTGAGTAATTAAAATAGACGAGAAAAATCATTAAATACACTGCAAAATCTGAAACTTACTTTCATAGGCCACCATAACTGCAGAATACCAAGATACACCGTTTGTTCAACTGTACTATAAATCTCAATAAATCTGAATTGATGGATAGACACGGTTTATTATAGATCATACCCTGCATTTCTTGGTTCCTCTTGCCTTTATGACATTGAGTCTTAAGTCCTTAAAAAGTCACTGCCTTTTACGTTCTGGTAGGCACCTGTCATCCCAGCTTTTGGGGAGGATTGCTTGGTCCCAGGAGTTGGAGGTTGCTGTGGGCTATGATGATGCCACTGCATGCTGACTCAGAAAAGTTGTTTGTTTTTTTAATGGAGTGACAAAGTTTTATTATAGGCATAAAGTTTTAAACGATTTTAAATAAGTTGTTGGCAAACCCTTCTTCATTTGTATGACAGCAGTATATTCATTCTTGTCCTTTAGAATTTAGGGGATTGGGTGGCGCCTGTGGCTCAAAGGATTAGGGCGCCAGCCCCATATACCAGAGGTGGCGGGTTCAAACCCAGCCTTGGCCAAAACAAACAAACAAACAAACAAACAAAAAAAAAAAGAACTTAGAATTTAGGGGATGGTGATACCAAGTAGCAAGTCAGATTTGTAAAAAAGTTTTTAAAAGTCGCTGCCTTTTAGAATTTGTGACTGGACTTATAGGGTTTTGCTACTATGGCCCTAAAGCAATGCAGCCCTCCCAGGCAAGCTCACGTTTCCAAGAGATTAGGCAGAGACAAGAAAACCTGTGAGTACATGGGTAGGAGAGAAGGTCAGTAAGACCACGGATGGGTATGTTGTTCTTTCAAAGCATATTCAATTGTCCAATTATCAAGAAGCAGTTTGTTTGTTTGTTTTCCTAACCAGGTATAAGCCAAACATTGTGTTAATGTCAAGTAAGTTCTAAATAGAAAAAAGAAAAATCAGGAGAGATACTTTCAGGTGATTGTTTCAAAGGAAAACACAGACCGCGAGACATGGTGAATATGACAGACAAAGGAACTTCAATATTTTGGAGCACAATAGCATTCTTTTTTACTTTTTAATTTTTAAACCATATACAATATAGATTCCATGCAGTTGCAAAGCCTGCATACAGACAGGTACCATGGTAACACCCAGTTTCACCCCAGGGCATACACATTTTATATTTTTATATATAAAACCAGGAAATTGACCTTAGTGAAAAGTTTGTGTACAGTCCTACGTCATATGTATGTGCATCACATACCCACTACTGCAAATCAAGATACAGAAGAAAGATTTCCTTTGTGCTGCCCTTTCTACAGTCACATCCATCCCCTTCACCCAAATGGCCACTCATCAGCTCTCCCTCTCCAGAATTCTGTCACTTCAAAAATGACACACAAACAGAGTCACAGAGTATAGGGCACAATAGTATTCTAAGGCAGAATTAGTAGTTTGAAAAAATTACTCTCCGAGGCAATGTTTAGGATAGACTGAAGAAAAGAGCAGATTAAAAAGTTATCATGGTAGTAAAATACGAGCAAATATCCGTGGGGAAGTATGTAACAGGAACGAGAAGCAAGGAACAAATGGCAGATGCTGGAGCCCAGCCAGCAGCCCAGCTTTGGGAATCATGGCCCTGAGTCAAGTGCCGAGCATTAGAAGATAAAATATCCATGGCAATGACGCCTCAAACAAGCTGCGGGAAACATACACTCTGACCCCACATGAACTTACTTTCCCATGATTCACTCTCGTACAGTGGAACTGTACTATGTAGAAATAAAATTGATGATGAAGGCCCCCCTTCTGATCTGGCAGTACTGGGTGACAGAAGCCTGGCCCCTTGCCAGAGATTATGCTCAGGACTAAGCTGAATTAATTCCCAACAGCCTACCATCTAAACCAACAGCAGTTGGCTTCATTTTTTATCCAAATCAATGTCTAAATCCAAAATGAGGCCTTAATCCATCCCTTGGTCCACCTCTAGTTCGAGAGCCTGTTGCAGTCTGAGTCGGGCAAACAGGAGTCAAAGTGGACTGGTGGCATTAAAAAAAAAAAAAACAGTTAAATACATTCAGATTCAATCTTGAGTAAAATGGAAGAATCCATACCTACCTTAAGAGCCTGCTGTGATGATTTGATGACTTAACAGGTGTAAGGACCCAGGACAGCCCAGACACATAGCAGCAGGTGCTGAGTAATTTTAGTCAGCTTCCAGCACAAGCAATTAAAATTTACAGAAGTGAGATTTTACATGAATGAATGTCCTCTGGGGAAGTCGATTTGCTAAAACATACTATCTATTACGTTTATCAGAGATCAGAGCTAACAATGATGATTTTATTTTATGGCTGGATTGTCCTTGGGATCTCAGGAGACATTCCTATGCTCATGACCATACCTAATTTTTCAAATGTAAAATACCAAGCAGAAGCCCTGCAAAAATGATTCATCAGCTCCTTGTGCTACAGCATTTGGGGGGGTAGTATACCAGAAGGAAAATCACCAGGACTGTAAAATCCTAATCAGTTTCACTTTGTGGCTTACAGAGTTCTAAGGGAAACAATCTAGGGGAGGCAGACACGGATGATTGAGCTAAAGGCCCTAACAGGTAGTGCCAAAAAAAAAAAAAAAAAAAGCAAGGGGCAAAGCTTTAGCAGGGTTGAGAGTATGGGTAGTATGTGCTATACATGATAAATAGCATAAAGTAAGCAAAAAATGCTGTGGACAAGTGGAAACGAAAGGTGAACGTGAGAAGAGAGAAAAATCTGGAAGAAGCTCTAAACTCCTATTCAGGAAGAAAAAAAGGCCTTCAGAATTTTGAAATGTGCTAAATTACAATTAATTATACCACAGTGCTTTGCCAAAGAAACTCAGGCCAGTCAAATATGTGTTTGGTATATACTACAGGCAGGGCACGGTGCAAGGTTCTTTTTTTTTTTTTTTTTAAGAAACAGTGTCTCACTTTGTCGCCCTCAGTAGAGTGCAGTGGTGTCACAGCTCACAGCAACCTCCACCTCCTGGGCTTAGGTGATTCTCTTGCCTCAGCCTCCCAAGTAGCTGGGAGTACAGGCGCCCAGCACAATGCCCGGCTATTTTTTTATTACAATTTGGCCAGGGTGGGGTTTGAACCCACCACCCTCGGTATATGTGGTAGGTGCCCTACCCACTGAGCCGCAGGCGCTGCCCTCAATGCAAGGTTCTTAAAAATCACAAGTTCCAAACTAGTATCTATAACTTATTTCTATTACACCTCAATAATTTCCAAACAAAATGGCTACTTTTATCTCCTATTCCTCTAAAAGCATCTGGCCCAACCAAAGACATTTTTTCACAGCCAACTCCTGCTGAAGGACCTCCTGAAACAGCCCTTAGGTGTTCAGCAGTTATCTAATTTTATATTTTGCTTATATATTTGTTCAACCCTAGAACTGAAATCATTCATGAGGTCTTTCTTGAATATAAACTTACCACTAATTCCATTACCTTCTGAAATGTCTGCAGAGAGCTAAAAATAAACAGAATTTAGTCTTAGATCCCAAGTTCACAGGATCAAGAAAATTCTTTTAAGAGTATCAGGTGGTGGCTTTTTACATAATGGAGACTGGAACTTAGAATTGAAGATGAGTTTTAGACTTAGAAGACCTTTCCAGTACACTGACTCAGTATCTGCATTTTGCAGCTGAGCCCCAAAATATTGTGACTGCAAAACTCCCAGATCCTAAGCTCATACTTCTTCAACTACATCCAGAAATTTTGACAGAACAAGCAAAAACCAATATTTTATTGTGCAATACCGTTTTTACCTTACCCTTTAACATTTAAAACAATTTCTCCAGCTAAATATATCTTCACATCTTTTATGCTCATCAAAACGTTTTCTTCCCATATTAAGAGAAATTATCATATGGCTACTCCCCCAAGGCGGTTCCTTAATTCTGTCTCCCACCATCCACCACCTACAAGCTCATGCCTCTCTCTGGGTGCCCAGAAAGGAAGAATTCTCTGTCCTCTTATTGAAGATTAATCCACCTACTTGCTGTATAGAACTCATAAACCCACACTCCATTTGGGACTTGGTTCTATTAATTTCATCTAACAATGCCACAATTTGAAAATTATCAAAAATAATTATTTGGGGGAAAAGAATTTAGCCACAAAGGAAAGGAAGTGTTATTTTAAATTTAAAAAAATGAGTTTTTAAGAAAGCTAAACTTCCCAAAAGAATAGGATTATATGAACTATTGTATACATACAATACAAGGCAACTGAGAAAAAATAATGATATAGAATAGGATTTAATGAAAGGGGGGTTTCTGATACATTAAGGTAAATATAATTTGAACAGCTGAAACACATTTCCATTTATTCCAGGAATAAATACATCTACTACAGATAGGTACTCATAGGAACATGGCTTGAAAAATGACAAATTTTAATGGATGTTCTCTGCTGGCTCTCAGATGAAAGTAAATTTGATTCTTTGCTTGTATCTATATTGTCCTGCCTTTAAAATAACTGTGTATCATGTAATAAGAACGCTAGTCGTGTTTAAACTTTCCATTTACCATTTACACTATAACTCCTTCTAATTATCACTCTGCTTTTCCTCATTTTACAGTTGAGTTTTTACAAAGAGTAACCTAATCCTTTCACTCAACCCACTCGTACTTCCACATTGTAATTGGGCTTCCGCTCCTAGTCCACCAAAATTCTGCTTCTTCATGGAGCCATTGGCCTTTTCTCCCCCTAGTTCTTTTCTTACATAAATTCTTTAATCCCTTCGCTTGTCACATTCTCATATTTCCTTTTCCTTTTTTTTTGAGTCACAGTCTCACTATGTCGCCCTGGGTAGAGTTCTGTGGCGTCACAGCTCACAGTAACCTCAAACTCTTGGGCTTAAACGATTCTCTTGCCTCAGCCTCCCAAGCAGCTGGGACTACAGATGTCCGCCACAATGCCCAACTATTTTTTTGTTGTAGTTGTCATTGTTGTCTAGCAGGCCCTGGCCGGGTCCAAACCCGCCAGCCCCAGTGAATGTGGCCGGCACCCTGACCACTGAGCTATGGGCGCTGAGCCACATTTTCCTATTTCATGTTGAGTTTTCATATTTCAGGGCTTCCCAGGCCGTGCTTATTGCTCTATTTTTCACCATGAATAATCTCAAACAAATCCATTAAGAGTCTCCTACAAACATAATCAGAAGGCTCAAAACCTCTGTGCCTCCAAATTGAAGATGCACTTTCTTTCGCATTTTCCAAAGGATCAGTTCATAATCGAATTAAATCCAACTTTTACAAAATGAAACTCATAGCCTTCCTTACAATACTTTTCAATTTAGCCAATAAAATACCAAAAAGAAAAGAATGAGAGACAATTAATGGTAGCACCTGCTGTTAGGAATGATAGCTCTCCTTACAGGGTGTAAGTCCCTGGGCCATATTCAGAGGCAGGACAATTCTGATTTAGTGGAACTAAAGTGGGGCCTGAAGATCTGCCTTTCTGAAAAGCACACCAGGTGACTCTGACCCTGTGTCTAATAAACACAGAAGGGAGTTCTATAGAGTCAAATTCCAACTCCTATGTCTCTCAAGACTTTCATTATCTGTACTATCAAAATTTCAACAAATACCCACAAACCTTAACTTCCAAACACTCCAGACTATGTCATTCCCAAAACAAGTCTCTTTTTTTTCACATAGGGGAAAGGAGCCATTATGAACCACGTGACCTCACAGTAAATGATTAACCGCTACGCTTCAGTTTCCTCATCCGTGCGTAGTACAGATCTATAGTTGTTATGAGAAGCAAACAAGTTAATACATGGAAAGCAGTTAGAATAGAAATCTGACACACCAAGTAACCAATAAAGATTAACTCCTTATCCTCACTGACTTACTTCCCTGAAGCATACTTCCTGCCCCTCTTCAAGAAGGAATTCCAGGGACAACTTCCTATGGAACTTCTCCAAGGACCTAGGCAGAATAGGAAGTTCCCTCCCCTGTTGGCCTTGACATTATCTGTCCCGTACACTGAAGGCACTGACCAAACAGCCCAGTACCTTGCCATTCAATAAATGATTCCTAAATACATGAATAAATCCTACCAGAGTGCTCAGCAAAATAACTGCTACTTGGGTAAGTGTGTAAAGCTTTGATAAGAATGAGCAAATGCTGGCCCCCAAAAGGTCATCGTGTGACTACAGACAGTGAATTTCAGGCCCTTTTCTATCACATTTTCTTTTCCTATCCTTTTTCTGATTTACCAAAGAAGAACAGGGTCTGAACTCTTAGTCATATGTCTCCTCTGAATTTCAATTTCATTCTCAATCTACATAACAGGGATGAATCTTGCTTTATTACCAGTCCCATTCGTATAAGATAAAAGTCAGTGGCCATACAGGAGATCTCAGAGATGTTTCCAAAAATGCAAGAATTAGTTATTTTCTAGTAGAAAGAGTAGAAATGTCGATATTTGAGTTTACTTAGCAGGAGAAGCAAACAATACATGAAAATTATTAAATAATCTATTCCTATCCTGAAAGTATAGGGAAAGTATCAGTACTCCTAGATCAAAGGGGGAAATGCTAAGGAAAATGTTTGAGCAGGAATTTACTGCATCGCATATTCCAAACAAAGAATAGGGATGATTTAATCCAAGCTCTGTAAGGACAGCTGAGCACATCTGCCTCTGCCCTTCTTTAGAACCACTTAACATGAAGGTAGGAGGACTAAGTTCTCATTCCAGAAAAGAAAATACAGCTTTCTCACCTATTAAATAAATGGTTTAATATTTATCACTCCTTACAAAGGCAAAAGGATGAAGATGCTTGCCTAAAAAAAAAATTTAAGTTTCTCAATAATACCTGTTCCTATTTTTAAAACTTCTTTTAAAATAGCTCCCCTTTCCCTCCACGTAAGGGGGACCAGTATCATTAATGAACATAGATGCAAAAATATTCAATAAAAGATCCTAGCCAACAGAATTCAACAACACATAAAAAAATTATATACCACGATCAAGTTGGTTTTATCCCAAGGTTACAAGGTTGGTTCAACATATATAAATCTATAAATATAATACATCACATAAATAAAATTTTTAAAAAGGCCATATGATTCTATCAGTTGATACAGAAAAAGCTTTTCATAATATCCACCCTCCTTTCATGATCATAACACTTAAGAAAATAGGCTTAGATGGGACATTTCTTAAACCAATGGAGGCCATCTCCAGCAAACCCACAGCCAATATAATATTGAATGGAGTAAAACCAAAAACATGTCCACTCAGATCAGGAACTAGACAACTATTCCCACTGTAACCACTGTTTTTTGACATAGTACTAGGAGTCCCAGCCATTGAAATTAGGTAAGAGAAGGGGGATTAAGGGTATTCAAATGGGGACAGAGGTGGTCAAATGCTCACTCTTTGTGGATGACATGATCTTATATCTGGAAAACACCAAGGACTCAATTACAGAGCTCTTAGAAGTGATCAAGAAATACAGCAGTGTCTCAGGATACAAAATCAATACTTGCAAATCAGTAGCTTTTATATATACCAACAACGGTCAAGGTGAAAATATAGTCAAGGACTCTAGTTCTTTTACTGTAGTGTCAAAGGAGATGAAATACCTGGGAATTTATCTAACAAAGGACATGAAAGATCTCTATAAAGAGAATTATGAAACCCTGAGCAAATAGCAAAAGATGTTAACAAATTGAAAACCGTACCATGTTCATGGCTGGGAAGAATCAAGGTTGTGATTTAATTCTGGGAAGAATTAAAATGTGCATACTATCCAAAGCATTCTGCAGATTTGATGGAATCCCTATAGAAGCACCGATGTCATACTTCAAAGAACTTGAAAAAATAGTACTTCAGTTTATATGGAATCAGAAATAAACCTGAATAGCCAATACATTACTTAGAAATAAAAACAAATCTGGAGGCATCACATTACCAGACTTCAGGTTATACTACAAATCTATAGTGATCAAAACAGCATGGTAATGGCACAAAAATAGAGATGTAGGTATATGGAATAGAACAGAGAATCTATGGGTGGTGCCTGTGGCTCAGTGAGTAGGACATGAGCCCCATATACGGAGGGTGGAGAATTCAAACCTGGCCCCAGCCAAACTGCAACAAAAAACAGCCAGTTGTTGTGGTGGGCACCTGTAGTCCCAGTTACTCTGGAGGCTGAGGCAAGACAATTGCCTAAGCCAGTAGTTCTCAACCTTCCTAATGCCGTGAACCTTTAATATAGTCCAAAGGGGTTGCAACCCACAGATTGAGAACCGCTGGTCCTAAACCCAGGAGTTGGAGGTTGCTGTGAGCTGTGACACCATAGCACTCTACCAAGGGAGATAAACTGAGACTCTGTCTCCAAAAAAAAAAAAAAAAAAAAGAATCTAGAGATGCACCCAGCCACATATGGTCATTTGATCTTTGATAAGAATTCCTATTTAATTTTGACCAAAGTACATTACTTAAACATTAATTTTTAATTCAACATGTTAATGTGTTGTTTATCATATTGCATACTCGTTTATAAGTGAAATGTTTGTAATTTCCCCTTTATAATAATATATTTTCTCCAATTTTAATATCAGGTGTATCCAGATTAAGTAGAATGATTTTGAATTATTTCTTTTTCTATTGTCTATAAGATTTGGCATGATCTTTTTTTTTTGAAATTATCTTTTACTTTTATTTATAAATATCAGTTGCCTATTTTATTGAGACTTTGGAAAAAACAAAATAAGAAGTTAACTGATCAAAGTATTCTACAATAGACATATTTCTATCTGGCAATGTGAATGTTACTTTCTTTGCATTATTACTATTATTATTGCTTAATATTTCATTGCAGCAATCGTCTGATTTCTTTTCTGAATGTATTTATCTTCTTTTGTTCTTTATGAGGTTTTTGTTCTCAGTCCTGAGGTTAAACATTGTTATTGTCACTAAATTTAGCATTTTTAATTCTGTGAAGGCAAAAGTGGAACCTTAATATACACATGTATAAGTAAGGAAAATTAATTTAAAAAAAAAATCCCTATTTAACAAGTGGTGCTGGGAGAACTGGCTACTGACCTGCCTGTAGAAGACTAAAAATGAGCCCACACCTCTCACCAGTAACAAAAAGTGATTCTCAGTAGATAAAAGATTTAAATTTAAGACGTTAAACTATAAAAATACTAGAAGAAAGTGCAGGGAAAATGCTTGAAGATATTGGCCTAAGAAAATATTTAACAAGGAGGACTCCCCTGGAAATTGAAACAACACCAAAAATATATTACTGGGATCTGATCAAGCAAAAAAGCTTCTACACAGCTAAGGGCACTGCAAGTAAAGCAAACAGACGGCCTTCAGAATGGGAGATTACTGCTTCTGACAATGGTCTGATAACAGAATCTACAGAGAATTTAAATTAATCAATAAGAAAAAAACAAACAAACTCATTTCTTTGTAGGCCAGAGACTTCAACAGAAACTGCTCTGATGATGACAGGTGAATGGCCAATAAAAACATGAAAAAAAATGCTCATCATCTTTAATCATCAGAGAAATGAAAATCAAAACCACTTTGAGATATCATGTAACTCTAGTAAGATTAGCTCACATCACAAAATCCCCAAACTGCAGATGGTGGCAAGGATGTGGAAAGAAGGGAACACATCTACACTGCTGGTGGGGTTGCAAACTAATACAACCTTTTTGGAAAGAAGTATGGGGCATTCTCAAAGAACTAAAAGTTGACCTAGGGTGGCACCTGTGGCTCAGTGAGTAGGGCGCTGGCCCCATATACCGAGGCGGGGTCAAATCTGGCCCCAACCAAACTGCAACAAAAAATAGCTGGGTGTTTTGGTGGGCACCTGTAGTCCCAGCTACTTGGGAGGCTGAGGCAAGAGAATTGCCTAAGTCCAAGATTTGCAGATTGGTGTGAGCTGTGACGCCATGGCACTCTACTAAAGGTGACAAAGTGAGACTCTGTCTCTAAAAATGATAATAAAATAAAATAAAATAAATACAAAATAAAAGTTGACCTACCATTTGATCCTGCAATTCCACTACTACGTATCTACCCAGATGAACGAAAACTATTTTACAACAAAGACACTTGCACCAGAATGTTTACTGCGGCCCAATTCATTATTGCCAAGTCATGAAAACAGTACCAATGCCCATCAACCCATGAATAGATTAACAAATTGTGATATATGTATGCCATGGAATACCATGCAGCCATAAAAAAGATGGAGACTTTATAGCTTTCATGTTTACCTGGATGGAGTTGGAACATATTCTTCTTAGTAAAGTATCTCAAGAATGGAAAATAAAGTATCCAGTGTATTCAATACTATTATGAAACCAATATATAATTATTTACACATCCATATGAATGAGAAAAACACAAATATAATCCAGCAAAAAGGAGGAAAGAGGAGAGAGAGGTGAGAGAAGGGGGAGGTGGGAGGAGGGGGGATCTGGGAGGACCTCACCTAATGTGTATGATGCACTGGTACATTTCAAAACAAAAAAGAGTAATTTATAAATGTCTTACCACAAAAAATAAGTGAGGTGATGGTTATGTTATGATTTAAGCATTCCACATTGTATATGAAATCATCACATTGTACCCCATAAATGTATACAGTTATGATTTAATAAAAATTAAATTAAAAAATCGGCTCGGCGCCTATAGCTCAACTGGCTAAGGCACCAGCCACGTACACCTAAGGTGGCGGGTTCGAATCCCCACCCCGGACCCCCCAAACAACAATGACGGCTGCAACCAAAAAATAGACGAGTGTTGTGGCGGGCGCCTGTGGTCCCAGCTACTTGGGAGGCGGAGGCAAGAGACTCGCTTGAGCCCAGGAGTTGGAGGTTGCTGTGAGCTGTAATACCACGGC
>CAUYTI010163463.1:0-10410 GCA_963575145.1 Galago senegalensis
CCCGCCAAACAACAATGACGGCTGCAACCAAGAAATAGCCGGGCGTTGTGGCGGGCACCTGTGGTCCCAGCTACTTGGGAGGCGGAGGCAAGAGACTCGCTTGAGCCCAGGAGTTGGAGGTTGCTGTGAGCTGTAATGCCATGGCACTCTACCCAGGGGAACGGCTTGAGGCTCTGTCTCAAAAAAAAAAAAAAAAAAAATTGGAATCAACCCTGGGCGGCACCTGTGGCTCAGTGAGTAGGGTGCTGGCCCCATATACAGAGGGTGAAGGGTTCAAACCCAGCCCCGGCCAAACTGCAACAAAAAAATAGCCGGGTGTTATGGCGGGCGCCTGTAGTCCCATCCACTCTGGAGGCTGAGGCAAGAGAATCACCTAAGCCCAGGAGTTGGAGGTTACTATGACCTGTATGATGCCACAGCACTCTATCAAGGGAGGCAAAGTGAAATTCTGTCTCTAAAAAAAAAAAAGGGAATCAATCCTCTCAAACTCCTGCCACTGCTTTATCAACTAAGTTTAGGTACTAAATTCTTTGTTATCATTTCAACAGTATTCACAATATCTTCACCAGAAGTAGACTCCATCTCACGAAATCACTTTCTTTGCTCATTTATAAGAAGCTACCCCTCATTTGTTCAAGTTTTAGCATGAGATGGCAGTAATTTGGTTGTATCCTCAGGCTCCACTCCTAATTCTAGTTCTCTTGCTGTTTTCAGTGACTTCCTCCACTGAAGTCTTGAATCCCTCAAGGTCATCTAAGAGGGCTGGAATCAACTGCTTCCAAACTCCTGTGAATGTTGACATTTGACCTCCTCCGTGAATCACAATGTTCCCAAGGGCATCTAGGATGGTGGATCCTTTCTTTTTAGAAGGTCTTCAATTCCCTTTACCCAGATCCATCAAAGAAACCACTATTTATGGCAATTATAGCTTTATAAAAACTTAAATAATAAGACTTGAAGGTAGAAATTGCTACTTGATCCATGGCTACACAAATGATGTTGTGTTAGTAGGCAGAAAAACAGCATTGGCTCGGCCTCTGTGGCTCAAGTGGTGAAGGCGCCAGCCACATATACCTAAGGTATCAGGGTTGAATCCAGCCCCGCCTGCCAAACAACAATGATGGCTGCAACCAAAAAAAAAAAAAAAAAATAGCCAGGCGTTGTGGCAGGCGCCTGTGGTCCCAGCAAGGCAGGAGACTCCCTTGAGCCCAGGAGTTGGAGGTTGCTGTGAGCTGTGATGCCATGGCACTCTACCCAGGGGGATAGCTTGAGGCTCTGTCTCAAAAAAAAAAAAAGAAAGAAAGAAAAACAACATTAATGTCCTTATACATCTCCATCTCAGCCCTTAGGTATGCTGTCTATAAGCAGTAATATTTTGAGAGTTTTTGTTTGGGGGGGGTTGAGACAGAGTCTTACTCTGTCACCCTGGGTAGAGGGCCATGGCATCATCATAGTTCACAGCAACCCCAAATTCCTGGGTTCAAAAGATCTTGCCTCGGTTTTTCTGTTGTTAGTAGAGATGGGGTCTCGCTGTTGCTCAGGCTGGTCTGGAACTCCGGAGCTCAAGCAATATGTCTGCCTAGGATTCCCAGTGTGTTAGGCATGAGCCACCGAGCCCAGAGTAGTAATATTTTGAAAGGAATATTTTTTTCAACAGTGGGAAAAGGGTTAGGACATAAGGAATTCTGCTCATGACATAAAGTTCATGATTAGTGAATTATCGGCCTTTACTTCTCAGGCAACCAAGACTGACTGACAATGCTCATACTTGGGGGGTCTCTGTTCATCCCCTCATCCTCCCCAGCCTTAGTGATAGGCTGATTCTACCAAAAAGAATCCTCTGGGGCGGCACCTGTGGCTCAAAGGGGTAGGGCGCTGGCTCCATATGTCGGAGGTGGCGGGTTCAAGCCCAGTCCTGGCCAAAACTGCAAAATAAATAAATAAAATAAAATAAAATAAAGAATATTAAAAAAAAAGAATCCTCTGATGATTTCTCATTCAGTCTCACCTTCATTTATTCATTCAAAAAATATTACCGCATGCCAGGGGCCGTTTCAGGTACTTTAGACGTAAGTAAACACCCCGCTGCAGGGCTCTGCCCGCCTCTCAGCGCCGCGGCCCAGGCGGCTCCACCCGGGGACACGATTCCACCCGGCGCTGCTGCCGGGGTCGCGCGAGCCGAGCAAGAAGCCGCCGGAATAGCTGTAACTAAGGGCAGGAGGGACGGCGGCTGCCGAAGGCTCCAGGGACTTGCCGCTCCTGGCAGCTGACCGGGACCTCGCCGAGGGTCGCCCAGGCCGCCTTGGCCACCTCCGCCCCTCCACTCGCTCAGTGAGAGTCTTCGGTAGTTTTTAAATGCGGAGTCCGCGCATGGCGGTCTGAACCGTGGACCTGGCGGCTGACCGGAGCCCGGGTCCTCGCGGACCCTCAGCGGCCATGCTCGGTGCTTCGGGGCTGGGAACTTACGCTGAAATTTAAGCCGTCGGAGACCTGGGGTGGGTGGACGTTAATGTTTCAGGTCGCGTGTTAGAACGTCTTTCCTAGTTTTCCTATCTGTAGTGGGCAAAAAATCGAAGAACAGAATTGAGAAGTGACATATTTTTACTTTTCAAGGGGAAGTTGCCACCTTTTTTAAGTCACTGATGTGTGTGTGTGTGTGCGCGCACACACACACAAACATGCATAACCAGTGGTGTTTTTGTTGTGTTTTGTTTGTACAGATGGGGTCTCACTCTGGCTCACTCCGGCTCATGCTGGTCTTCTGCTGGTCTGCGTGAGCTACCACGCCTGGCCAGTAGTGTTTTAGTTTTTTAAGACAAGTATCAGGCACTGGCTCCATATACGGAGGGTGGCAGGTTCTAACCTGGGCCCTGGGCCAAAAAAAAAAAACTGCAAAAAAGAGAAAGACAAGTATCAAAGCCT
The DNA here is from genome assembly GCA_963575145.1 of Galago senegalensis. Classification (NCBI taxonomy): domain Eukaryota; kingdom Metazoa; phylum Chordata; class Mammalia; order Primates; family Galagidae; genus Galago; species Galago senegalensis. Next base: position 2,923 of record CAUYTI010163463.1, read on the forward strand.
AAAGGCTTGATGTGATACCAGAGCCTTTTTAAAAAAAATTAAGATGTGACGTGAAACTGAAGAATTGACTTTAAAAAATTATTTTTCTGTAAAAAAGGCTATCTTATAAAATGGAGTCCTAAAATACATCTGATGGTAGATTTTAAGTCCTTAACGCTTTATTTTTGTTATAGTCAAAATAAAAGCATAAACTTGAACTTGATATTTATTATATTGCATTCATTGCTGAATTTACTCATGATTAGAAAATTGTTAAGACTAAAAGTAAATTGTTAATGATAAATGCTTGTGTTGTGGCCCAGCAGGAAGCTCAGATGAAAGAGTTTGGTAATAACTGCAAAACCCCAGCCTCCCCTTGTAAGGACTCCCCTTACCAGGTGTTGGCTCTTGTCAAATTCAGTCTGCATTAAGGACTCCCCCTCCCATACTGAAAGCCCCTTATAAGAAGTTTCCACCCCTGCTTCTAGGGGTCAAGAGACTTTGAGGTGTGAACTTGCTCTTAGCCTGGCCAATCAATAAAAGTAGATTTGGACTCGGTGTGCTGGTGTTTCTCTATTCCACTTGCTTCTGGCATAACATTCGAAGGCCCCAGTGAGATTCGCCAGCCGGAGGGTCAGCCTCCCTGTGTAGCCCCCCAGAGAGGACAGGAATTATAGGGGAGGTGCCCCCTGGGACATTCCAGGGCATCATAATTCCCTGAACTCCTCCTGAGGACTTCAGAGGGACTCTTTCCAACTCCTCATGCAAATTCAGGTCCTCCAACTTACTCTCCAGAGTAATTATCTGTGGTGTTTGTTTGAGTCTGTGGTGTTTATTTGAAATTGTTGGCTCGGTGCCTGTGGCTCAGGTGGCTAAGGCACCAGCCACATACACCTAAGGTGGTGGGTTCGAATCCAGCCCGAGCCCGCCAAACAACAATGACAGCTGCAACCAAAAAATGGCCAGGCGTTGTGGCGGGCACCTGTGGTCCCAGCTATTTGGGAGGCTGAGGCAAGAGACTCACTTGAGCCCAGGAGTTGGAGGTTGCTGTGAGCTGTAATGCCACAGCACTCTACCCAGGGGGACACCTTGAGGCTCTGTCTCAAAAAAAAAAGAAAGGAAATTGTTTTTGGTTTAGAAGGGTCCTTAGGAACCTCTGAGGGGGACCACTACACAGGAGCGTCAGGCGTTGGCTCTGGCCTGCCAGAGACACTAGGACGCTAGTGCCATCTGAAAGCGGGTGCTTTGGTCTTTTTGGCCTTGGGGAAGTTTGGATGCAGAGGCACAGTTGAAAAGGGAGCCTCAGGTTGGCCCTGAGGACAGACGCATCAACCTGCAAGACAGGAGCCTCAGGGAACCTGGCCTGGGGGACTCTCAGAGACATGTGTCAGTAGCGCAGCCCAACCCTAGAAACACCTGGCCGCTGGTGGGGAGCTCAGCCTCAGATGCACCCTTTAGTTTCTTTTATGTGGAGTTGTGTGTGGTGTTTGAGGGACTTCTGAGGGGAGACCACTGGACAGGAGCCTCAAGAAATCTGGTGATTGCATTAATGTACACATCTAACATTTAATTTTTTAAAAAAAAGCAAAAGATAAAAGAAAAGGGGTAGTCCATAAACCCGTAAGACAGGAGCCTCAGGGACCCTGGCCTGTCTGTGAGCTTGGATGCAGAAGCGCAGGAGAAAGGGGTAGTCCGTAAACCCGTAAGACAGCAGCCTGAGGGAACCTGGCCTGTCTGGAGCTCTCAGAGACGTGCGTTGGTAGGGTGACCGGTCTCTAGAAACACCAGGACACTGGTGGGGAGCCTCAGCCTCAGATGCTCACCTTAGACTTATATATATGTTTGTTTATAGTAACCGTTGTTTCTTGGGAATTGTGTGTATTTCGAGTCATTTTGTTTGTCCTGGTGATGTGTCTAGTTTTGTTCATCTGTCAAATTGTGAGATCTCATTCTGCAGTCCTCCTTGCCCATCCTTGACCCCTGGTCATGAATATGGACTACCCCTTTTCACCTGCACCTCTCTGCATCCAGGCTTCCCTGAGGCCAAAAGACCCCACCAGTCCTTGCCCCACGAGGGGAAGAGGATCTGCCACCTCCTTACAACATAGGAGGGCTGTCCTCTCCCACAGTCTCCTCAATGGGAGAAACTCCCTCAGCACCCCCACTGGACCCTTCCACTCCCCAGCTCTCACCCTGGCAGCATCTTGTCTCACACAGGGAAGTCTGAACAGAGGGCTGGGTCCTCCCGCTTGTGGATGCACCTCCCAGGGAGGGAGCAGGAAGAGGCGTCTGCACCTTTGTCTACTTCCCGTTTTCAACATGGTTCAAATAGAAACTAGGAAACCCTTCTTGGCCAGTTTTGGTGATGCTGGGGAGGAAGGGCAAAGAGAGTTTAACAGAGTTTTTCTGGCAGAACGACTGGATTGAGACTCCCAATACCTTAGCAGGATCCCAGGCTCTAGAAGCTTTTTACCCATCTCTTTTAATTGGCCTCTGGGCAGCAGCCTGAAAAATATATAAATTTATCAAAAACAACTGAGGTGGGCTCAGCACCTATGGCTCAGGTGGCTAAGGTGCCAGCCACATACACCTAAGGTGGTGGGTTCAAATCCAGCCCGGGCCCGCCAAACAACAATGACGGCTGCAACCAAAAAATGGCCAGGTGTTGTGGTGGGCGCCTGTGGTCCCAGCTACTTGGGAGGTGGAGGCCGGAGACTCACATGAGCCCAGGAGGGGCTGTGGTTGGAGGTTGCTGTGAGCTGTGATACTACAGCACTCTACCCAGGGGAACAGCTTGAGGCTCTGTCTCAAAAAAAAAAAAAAACAACTCAGGTGGTCCAGGGCCTACAGAGTCACCAGAGCATATTTGGAGCCACTCAGAGTCCTTCCAAATTTACACCCCGTTTGACCCATTGGCTCCAGAAAATGCCAGGGCAGTGAACTTAGCCTTTGTATCTCAGCCAGCCCCAAATATCAGAAAGAAATTACAGAAGCTGAAAGGATTTGCTGGGATGAACTAAGAGTCAGGGACAGGAGAAAACCAGCAACTCCCTCGCCCAAGCTGATTGAAGCTAGAAAGAGACCAATGTACCTACTGCAAAAAGGTCATTGGAGAAGTGAATGCCCAGAGCTTGGTGCCCACAGCAAGCCCATACAGAAGACCTTGACACTGCCTACTGAAAGAGGCAGCGACTTGGATTGAAGAAGCAAGGGCTCTCTTCCTTTAGGCCCCCATGAGCCCACAGTGCAAACTAAAGTGGGGGGCTGCTAAATTCCTGGTGGACACGGGGCGGGGGGTGGTGGTCTGTTTTACAGGAGCTGATAGGAGCTTTATCTGATGAGAAGATCCCCATCCAAGGAGCCACTGGGACCACCCAGATGTGTCTAGTCACTCAATATCAAATGCAGGTAACACCTCCTAATTCCTGCTAATCCCGGATTGCCCTAACCTAAGGTGACCAGATTTTTAACAATTTGTCCCATGTCCTGCGGCCTTTTTTAAAAGTCCCAATTTTTAGAAAGAATGCATGATAAGCTAGGGACAGGCAGGAGAATGGGAAGGGAATATACAGTTTTTGGCTGCTGAAAAGGTTAATGTAACTCCATTTGGGAATGAAGAGGTTAATGTAACTTCATTTGGAAATGAAAAGGCTAATGTAAACTCTCTACTCCCCTCCTGGGCAAGGTTGCCCAAGGGGAATTGGTATCAGAAGGAGACTGGCTCCCTCCCTCACTTCTAGGCAAGGACAATTAGCTCAGAAGGAGCCAAACTGTCTGGAACAAACAAGTAGCCCCCCCCCCCAGGGTCCCTAATAATTAACAGCTCAGCCAATAGTGGTGCCCCCCCCCACCGTCAATGGTGACCCGCTTTACCAATGTTAAAATCTGGTCACCTTACCCTAACCCCTCATGGGCAGAGACCTGCTCCAGAAACTCTGGGCCACTATTTCTTTCTCTCCAGAGGGAAGTGACATAGTATGAGACCCAGACCCTACTTCAATGCCTGAGTCCCCTGTCTCCCAGTCACATTTGCCCACTCCTTCATCGGAAGAGTACCTCCTCCTAAATACTGATGGAAACGAGGCCAAGGCAGAAACCACAGCTCTCGCACTATGAGCCCAGCTACAAGCAGACTTTCCTCGGGTATGGGCAGAACCCAACCCCTCTGGACTGGCCGCCCCCCATCCTACAACAAAATGGCAAGTCTGCTCTAGTCTTTGGTATCTATTTACTGTGAGAATCTGGTTGAACTCCTGGAGGTAAACCCCCTATGACACTGGGGTTTCTAACGCTCAGGCTCTCCCACACCTGGTCTCCAGTGGCTCATCAATTACAGTTCATGGTTTCCTTCCTGGCACTGGTCTCAGCAGCAGTTTCCACCCTAGGATATTGTGATCCTCTGTATCCACCTGTCTCTCCAATTTTACCTTTTGAAGATTTAAGAAGAGTTACTGATTTTTCAGTTTGTTCAGATTTTTAGTTGTTCTGAGGAGAGAGTAGCAACTTCCAAGCTTTTTACATGCAGAATTGAAAACCAGAAGTCGTCCAACAACATTTTAATAAATACAGAGCCAAGTACTCTGGGACATTAAAAAGAACATCTCTGATATGCTTGGGATGTTTGGCTCCTCCAAGTCTCATACTGAAATTTGATCCCCAGTGTTGAATGTGAGGCCTAGTGGGAAGTGTTTGGGTTATAAGGGTGGCTAGAATGAGTGAGTTCTCACTTTATTAGCTCACACGGAGAGCTGGTGTTTAAAGGAGCCTGGCACCACCTCCTCCCTCTCCTCTGTTTTCCTCATTCTCTATCCAAGTGACACATCTACCACTCTGGCCTTCTGTCTGGATTGGGGCTCCCTGAAGCCCCTCTCAGAAGCAGATGCTAGCGCTATGCTCCTTTTACAGTCTGCAGAACTGTGAGCCAAATAAACTTCTTTTCCTTATAAACCGCCAGCCTCAGGTATTGTTTTATAGCCATGCATAATGGACTAACGCAACCCCCAACCTCCAAACAGAGCAAATCCATCCAACAGATAAAGTAACGTCCGAATAAAAGAATCAATGTGAGTAGGAGAAAAAAACTCAAAACTTCAAGGATCGTGCCTGTAATCCCAGCACTCTGGGAGGCTGAGGTGGGTAGATCACATGAGCTCACGAGTTCGAGACCAGCCTTTTCAAGAGTGAGACCCTGTCTCTACTAAAAATGAACAACTGAGGCAGGAGGATTGCTTGAGCCCGAGAGTTTGAGGTTGCTGTGTTCAAGGATGCCGTGGTACTCTACCATGGGTGACAAAGTGAGGCTGTCTCAAGAAAAGAATAGAAAAAAGCAAAAAAAAAAAAAAAAAAAGAATCAGCTTAACACACTTTTTCACAAACAAGTGTTACATCCCGAACAGTAAAACCAACAATCTTTTGTTCGTAGCAGTAAAGGGCTGTCTGTATAGGCTGTTGTTGGTGTTTTCCCTGGACATTTCGGTAGAAACCTTGAGACACACTCCTCCCTGGGCCTTTTATTTTTTATTTATTTTTGAGACAGATACTCCCTGTGTCTCCCTCAATAGGGTGGTGTCATGGCGTCACAACTCACAGCAACCTCAAACTCTTGGGCTTAAGCGATTCTCTTGCCTCAGCTCCCAAGTAGCTGGGACTAGAGGCACCCACCACAATGTCCAGCTTTTTTGTTGTAATTGTCATTGTTTTTTAGCAGGCCTGGGGCAATTCAAACCCGCCAGTCCCGGCGTATCTGGCTGGCACCCTAACCACTGAACTATGGGCGCCTCACCATCCCAGGCCTTTTATTTACATCATTAAGTAGCAAGAGGGTATCTAACGTCCTCCGATGTCTATGGATAAAGATCAAGAGATATTCCCACCCCATCCACACCCAGAACTCAGCCTTGCTGTCACTGGTCTCCTTTTCTATTTGCACTTACTTCATTGGTGACATTACCCAATCACATGGCTTCAAATAGATGTATTTAACACCTCCTAAATTTATATATCCACACAGATCTCAATCTTAGATTCCAGAGTTGTGTATCAAAATGCTTTCTTAATAGCTCCACTTTGATACCTTGTACATACCTCACTTCACATGTACGTACTGAAGCCCTGATCTTTGCCCCCAGGTCCTGTATCCACAGCTCAGTTGATGGTGATCTCATCCTTGCAACTTCTCAAGCCAAAAGCTAGAAGTCATCCCCTGTGGTTACCTTATCTCTCACCCCACTGCCAACCCATTTGCAAATCATCTGGTTTCATTTTCAAAGCATGTGCTGTCCTCCAGGAACAAGCCACCACTCTCTATTCTCTGAATTACTAAAATAGTCTTCTAATTTGTCTTTTGCTTTTACGGTTACCCACTCTGGTCTATTCTCTACTCAGTTGCCGGAGTGATGACTTAAAATGTAAATGAGATTGTGCCAGCCCTCTTCTGAAAACCCTGAAATGGCCCATATTTCCTTCTGAATAAAAATCAAAATCATTCCCATGTTCTATAGGGTACTGAACGACTTTAGCCCACCATTACCTCTCTGACCCCACAGCCTACCATCCTCTTTCCTGATCATGACACTCTAGCCACACTGTCTTCCTTGTTATCCCCCAAACACATCAGGCATGGCCCCACCGTGAACCTTTGAGCTGGCTCTTCCCTTTATCTGAAATACTTTTCTCCAGACATACACACGGCTCCTTCCTCTGCTTCTTCATGTTTTTGCTGAAATATTCGCATTTTCTTTTTCTTTTCTTTTCTTTTGAGACAGAGACTCAAGCTGTTGAGTCCTGTGGAGTCACAGCTCATAGCAACCTCCAACTCCTGGGCTTAAACCATTGTCTTGCCTCAGCTCCCAAGTAGCTGCGACTACAGGCACCCCCCGATAATGGCTATTTTTCATTTGTAGTTGTCATTGCTGTTTGGCAGGCCCAGGCTGGATTCGAACCCGTCAGCTCTGATGTATGTGGCTGGCACCTTAGCTGCTTGAACTACAGGTGACAAGCCAAAATACCACATTCTCAGTGACGCTACCTTGACCATCATACTCATATATTTTTATTTGTTTTTTATTAAAAATTAATATGAAGGGCTCGGCGCCTGTGGCTCAAGCAGCTAAGGTGCCAGCCACATACACCTAAGGTGGTGGGTTCGAATCCCCAGCCCGGGCCTGCCAAACAACAATGATGGCTGCAACCAAAAAATGGCCAGGCATTGTGGCAGATGCCTGTAGTCCCAGCTACTTGGGAGGCTGAGGCAGGAGACTCGCTTGAGCCCAGGAGTTGGAAGTTGCTGTGAGCGTGATGCCATGGCACTCTACCCAGGGGGATAGCTTGAGGCTCCGTCTCAAAAAAAAAAAAAAATTAATATGAGGGTACAAATTTCTAGCTTACGGCTTGGCACCTATAGCTCAACCAGCTGGGGTGCCAGCCACGTACACCTAAGGTGGCGGGTTCGAATCCCCAGCCCGGACCCACCAAACAACAATGATGGCTGCAACCAAAAAATAGCCAGGC
>CAUYTI010163465.1:0-23837 GCA_963575145.1 Galago senegalensis
CCATGATGGTCCGAGAAGATGCATGGAATAATTTCTATTCTTTTAAATTTACTGAGGTTAGACTTATGGCCTAAGATGTGATCTATTTTGGAGTATGTTCAATGTACTGATGAGAAAAAAGTGTATTCAATTTTGTTAGGAGGAAATGTTTTGTAGATGTCTGAAGTTGAATAGTTGAGTTTAAATCTACAATCTTTCAATTTCTTTGCTAGGCTTCTTTTTGGAGGATCTATCCAACACTGTCAAATGAGTGTCAAAATCTCTGTCTATGATGGATCTGGGGGAAATCAAGTTGCTCATGCCAGTTAGAGTCTATTTCATAAATTGAGGTGCATTCTGGTTGGGTGAATTTATACTGATATTTGAGATCTCATCATGTTGAGTATTAACCTTAACAAATATGAATTGGCCATCTTTACCCTTGGTTGCTTTTATTGTTTTAAAACCTATTTTAAAACCTATTGTATCTGCAAATAAAATTGCAACACCTGCTTTTTTCTGCTTTCCATTAGCCTGGAATATAGATGACCATTCCTTCACCCTTAGTCTATATTTGTCTTTTAAGGTACAATGAGAATCTTATATAAGACAAATATCTTGTCTGATTTTCTGTATCCATCCAGCCAATCTGTGCCTCTTTAGAGGATAATTTTAGCCATTCACATTGATTGAAATTATTGATAAGCCTGACAAAATTTTAAGTATTGAGTTGTTCAAATGTCCAATGGACATTTTTAATTTTTTCACCAGTGTAGGAGTTGGAGTTTGATCAATAGTTTCTGAGTTAGTTTAGTTTTGTGGTGGAGAATGGCACTGGTCATTATGGAGAATAGATCTGAGAATATTCTGAAGAGATGGTTTAGTTATGGCAAATTTCTTCAACACATAGATGTCATTAACCTATTTAATTTCTCTATCATAAATGAAACCCAGTTTAGCTTGGTACAGGATCCTGGGCTGAAAGTTACTTTGTTTTAAGAGATTAAATGTCAATTAGCACCCTCTTCTTGCCTTAAATTCTTCCGCAGAGGCTTGGCGCCTGTGGCTTAAGTGGCTAAGGCACCAGCCACATACACCAAAGGTGGGGGGTTGGAATCCCCAGCCCGGGCCTGCCAAACAACAATGATGGCTGCAACCAAAAAATGGCCAGGCATTGTGGCGGGCACCTGCAATCCCAGCTACTTGGGAGGCTGAGGCAGGAGACTCGCTTGAGCCCAGAAGTTGGAGGTTGCTGTGAGCGTGATGCCATGGCACTCTACCCAGGGGGATATCTTGAGGCTTCATCTCAAAAAAAAAAAAAATTCTTTAGCAGAGAGATCTGTAGTTATTCTAATATTCTTCCCCTTGTAGTTGATGGTTTTCTTATGTCTCACTTCTTTCAAGATCTTCTCTTTCATATTAACTTTAGTGAACTTAATTATGATGTGGCTGGGCCATGTCTTATTCGGGTTGATTCATGCTGGGTTTCTGAAGCTTTCTGCAATCTGAATTTCAGTATTTCTTGACATAGCTGGAAAGTTCTCTTTCATAATATCATACAGAAGAGTCTGTGTTTTGTGAAGCAACTTCATCACCTTCAGGGATTCCTATGAGGTGAATATTGTTTCTTTTCCAAATTATTCCAGAGTTCTCTGACTGAATGATCCATTTTTGCTTTCCATTTTCTGATTCTCCTTGTCTGTTTGGACATATTCTAAAGTTTTGTCTTCCATGTCTGAAATCCTTTCTTCTATTTTTTACACTCTGTTACTAAGAGATTCTATCATATTTTTCAGATCTTTGAGGGTTGCAATCTCTTGCCTTAATGTTTTAAAATTTTTGGTAATTTTGTCTTTGAATTCATTGAATTCTTGATGGAACCTTTAGAATTCTCCTTGAATTTCTATTTCTATCTTTGCTTCTATTCTATTAGATACCCTGGTTTGTTCCCTGTGAGGTAAACAGCTGATGGTGTCAGTTTTTTTTTTTTTTTGAGACATAACCTCAAGCTGTCCCCCTGGGTTGAGTGCCATGGCATTACAGCTCACAGCAACCTCCAACTCCTGGGCTCAAGCTAGTCTCTTACCTCCACCTCCCAAGTAGCTGGGATCACAGGTGCCTGCCACAACACCCGGCTATTTTTTTTTCTTTTTGGTTGCGGCCATCATTGTTGTTTGGTGGGTCTGGGCTGGGGATTTGAACCCGCCACCTTAGGTGTACGTGGCTGGCGCCATAGCTGGTTGAGCTATAGGTGCAGAGCCTATTCTATTAATCTTATTTGCAATCCAAATTCTGAATTCAATTTCTGACATCTCAGCTATCTGTTTACATAGGGGATCTTCAGTTTTGTCTGCTACATTTTTTCTTGGGAAATTAACCTACTCTGGTTATTCATATTACCAGAGATTTTCCACTGATTCTGCCCCTTGATTTTTTTAACCCTGTTTGGCTTTTCCCCTTGAGATTTGTCAAGGACCCGTATGGTGTTATGACCTGAGAGGTTGGGGACCTCCTAAGTGTGGTGGGGCTAAGTGGCTCTGTCCTATTTTTGGCTGATCTTTGTCCTACTCTAGTGATTCAGTTTCTTTTTCTTGAAGTCTCAGCTGTGGAGAAATACCAGCTATTCAATTGCCTTGCACTCCATAAACAATTGTGCAAGGAAAATCAAACCTTCCCTCAACCATACACTCAGGGTGCCCCTTGGAATAGTCTCTGGGTGGTGTGCCTAGTTTAAGGGGTCCAAATCAGTTGTCCCAGTCAACACCAATTTCAGGTGGAAAAGTTCAAATTTTTTCAGCAGCTAGATAAGAGGGGTCTGCTTGCAGCTTGGATATATCCTTCTGCAGTACTCTATGAGGGCAAAGAGACCCACCTAGCAGATGGGTTAACCTAGGAAGGTTAATACCTCCGTCCCCCAGCTGGCACCCAGTGACTCGTAATCCCCCAGTTCTGTGACCATATTCACTTCAATAGGCAACTGCTCCCAGGATTTACAACTGCCAAAATCTCCCAGAAATCTGCGTCTGGCGGGGGGGGGGTCTTTCATGTTTAAATTTGGCTGTGAACTTTCTCTTAATTCCAGCAGCTCACCTTCTGTCACAGCTGGATTCCCCTGCTAGTGAGAGGCTGCTAGCGCTGATGAACAACTCAACCCTGGGCAACAATTAGAGTTTACACTCAGGTGTCAATCCCTGCCTCTTCCTACCCACTGCCCTTGTCTTAGCATTCCCCTGAGGGTGAGGTGCTTGTTGGGAAATCTGAGTCCAGTCCAGCAAGGGAAGAGTATACACTTTTGGCTGTTACAGTCTCACACCTTCTCATTCTCTAAATTCTTCTGCAAGTCAGAAGCTATCTAGAGCTGGTGAAGAACTCAGCTCTGGGCCTGACGCAAATTAGAGTTTACAATCAGGTGTCAATTCCAGCCTCTGCCAGCCCATTGCCTTTCTCAGCTATTCCCTTGAGTGCTGGTGCTAATTGTCTTGTACTTATGAAAGTTACCAAGTCCATTCATTTGGCCTATAGCTGCTGTCTGAAACCTGTGATTGCCCAGAGAGACAGGGCTCACCTATTTGGATTGGTGTCATTTCTCAGCTCAGGATGCCACTGTTGCTGTATGGCTTCCTCCGAGCCAACTTTCTTCTCCTCATTCCTGTACCAGAGTCAGCACAGAGCAGCACCAGCACTTTCCCCCTCTACTTCTCTCAAGTAGATGCCCACGAATCTGGACTCTGTAAGTAACAAAACTCCAGGCCTCGAGGTGGGGGGGGGGATCCTTGGATTTCAATGTTGCAGGTGGGGAATATATACAGTTTTATATAATTTTACAATTTTATGCCTGGCAAGAGGGTTCCATGGCATACCATCAGGGGGTAGGAAGTCCAGTTTTTAGGGGTCTCTCCTGTGGGATAGAGTGGGAAGATGTTTGAGGTCTGCTTGCTTGCTTGCATGGAGTAAACTGCGAGGTTTTCTTGTGGGATAAATGACTCCCGTCTGCATGGTGGTGGATTTTAAATCTTTTGATTGTATTTTGGGGTCGCAGCTCACCTCAGGAAGGTTGAAGTGCATTCTTCCATCTTCTCTCTTGGGTTTGCTCCAAACCATAAGCTCCTTTGCTAAACTTCTTTCTTTTAAGCCTCCTTCTGGATGGGAGCTACTGTAAAAAGCTGGCTGCAGTCTGCAACCTTGGCTCTGCCCTGAAATTGTTGAATTATTAAGACATATTTGAATAATTTCTTGAAATTTTAATTCTCTTTTTTCCCCCATTCTGTTAATCGTATTTTCTATCCAAATTCTTAACTTGATTTCTGATATCTCAGCCATCTGTTTATGGATTATATCTTCAATTGCATCTGCCCCATTTTTGGGGGGGGAGGGAGGGAGTTCATCTCCTCTGGTTATTTATTTTATTTGAGTTTTTCCACTGATTCTTACCTACGCTGGATTTATACTCTTTGGAGTTTGTCCCAGAATCATTCCTCTAGTGCTGCCACCAGAGAAGATGCTGACTTCCTCTGGTTGTCCAGAGATATAGGGCAAGATTTTCCATAAAGCTGTCAGTGGTGTGAGCTTTATTGTTCCTGGTGCTGCAGCTGCTGCTCTTTCCCTTGGGACACTGCTGATACAGTATGGTTCCTTCTCAACTGACCATCTTTTCACAGTTCTACAGCCTCCTGGTGCCCAGAAGAGGTAGCAGAAGCAGTAGGGATCCACCTTCCACCAGGGGAATGTGAGGCTCTAGCAGCAGTTTTATGGATGCCCTGAGCCCAGACAGGATGGCAGAAGCAGTAGAGATGCAACTGCTACTTGGGGAAACCTGGCTCCAGTAGTTATCTGGCTACAGGGATGAGACATGGTGCCAGGTACCACAGGATGGGATGCTGCTCTTAGGCCTCCTCTCACTGTCTCTGTAGGCAAGCAGGGAAGGGTGCCTGGAAATTAAAAATTGCAGTGAAAATTTTAGTTCAATTTTTCTGCCTGGTGGGAGAGTATTTGGAATCTCAGCAGAGTCTCTCTAGGGGAGTAGACCCCACTTCCTGTAGCTCTCACACATCGGGTAATAAAATAGGTTGCCAGCTCACTCTCAACTGTAGAAAAATTATAGAAGCAGATGAAGCAAAAACAAATAGAAAAACACACTTTTCCTTTCGTATGTATTATGTAGCTGTAGATTACTTTCTTGGAGTCACAACTTGCCTCAGCAGAAGTGACCTGAAGATATCACTCTTCTCTCTCAGGTGAATTCCCAGTTTTCTACTTTGTTGGCTAATTTCTGGCCATTACGCTTCATTCTGGATGGGTGCTTCTGTCAGATTCTGGTACCTGTCGACTATCTTGCCCCTCCCCAATACCCAATTTTTGTGGCCATTTGACCCAAAAACAAACCCAGACAGCAACTATGCATGCTTAGCAGGAATAAGTGTAAGTTTATATAGAGTAACCCAGATCAACACCCAATGTGATGTGATCCATGGTGACCCCATAGTGACTTCATCCTGAAATGTTGTTGGATTCAGGCTACTGGTCAAAGATACTCAATGAGCATTTCTACTCACTTTAGCTGGTGCTCTGAAAGGTTTGATTCAGGACTTTTCTTAGCCCACCATCCACAGACAGAAAAGTGATCTCCCATTTTACCTTATTGGTTAAATTAACAGCTGAGATTCCAGTCACTAGGCTCATACAAGAGTAGAAATTTTCTGCAGCTGTGCAACTAAATCTGCATTCTAGTTGCATAGAATGAGGAGGATGCTTTTTGTATTTTTTTAAGAGATTTTCAATTTGTCAATTTTGGTAGAGGGCTCCAGCATCACAATTCACAGAAACTTCCATCTTCTGTGCACAGGTGATTCTTTTACCTCAGCCACCCCAGGAGCTGGAACTACAGGCACCTGCCTGAATGCCCAGCTACTTTTTATTGCAGATTAGCTTGGACCTATTTCAAAGTTGCCACCTTCATGGTGAGGCACCTATTCAGAAATCAAAGATGATATATTTTTCAAACTATGTTTTGTGGACAGGGGTGGTGCTTCATGGATTTTATGAGCTTTCAAAATGGAGACCAGTCTCAGCAGAGTGAGATACCCATTTATGAAATATAAAAAGTGGCCATATGGTATGAAAACTTCAGGAACACAAGCTGAGAAAATAGTTTTGCTTGTTGAGAACACTTGAAGTTTGCTGTGAGCTATGATACCAGGGTACTGTAACATATGCAAATAAGACAATACTCTGTCTCAATAAATATATGTAGAAAACCATTTGTATTGCTGTTATTCCTATTTTTTAATTGCTTTATAGAGACAGATATTTACTTTATTTATCACAATCAATAAACTTCTGTGGTATCTACAGATTACAGTAATCTCCAACTCCTGGCCTTAGTCAATTTTCTCCTCTCAGCCTCCAGAGTAGCTATGAGTACAGGTGCATGCCACAAGGCCTGATTATTATTTCTGCATATCACCATGGATCTACTGTTAAAAATTTCCCCCTAGATTAGATATGAACTGGAGAAATTATTCTCTTATAGGGTAATTTTTAGATTTGACATAACTCTAAACCTTTGGTATCTTAGATTCTTATAGTCACTATAAATTTTCCACACAGTGAATTCTTGACTCAAGTCAGGTTTTTTATGTACACTAAAATATCCAGATTATACACTCCACAGATTCTGTTGTACTTTTCAAGACAATGGACCAGACATCTCTGGACGACCCCTAACCATCATATCAACTGGAAGTATCAAAAAAACAAACAAACAAACAAACAAATAAACAAATAAACTTGTCCTGAGCAATTGTTCCCTCCTTCCATTGGGACCAAAATATGTCTTTCTCCTTTATGTACTTAGATATTCCATCTGCCTATTGAACTTTTCTCAAAATTTTGCTCTTGGAAACTGTACCTAGGAAAATTTATTTTCTTTTTTCTCTCTTTCTTGCATTACTTTTAATGATTCCAACTCTTAATCTGTTCCCCAGACTAGATTGTTTATGACCTTAGCCTTGCACACAATGTCATCCAATTCTTTGATTAGAGTGAAACTCCAAGTTTTCCTCTTGCCTCAGCTGGAACTATAGGTAAAAGATACTAAACTTGACTATCCTTTTTATTTGAGTAGAAACCCAGTGGGATATAAGGACTGAGGTTGTCTTCCTGTTGCTCAGTCTTGCCTCTAATATGAGCGCTCAGAGTATCTTCCCAATTGGGTTGCCAAGAGCTTCAAAATATTGTAGTCATGCTTGTGATAAGTTATTCAGATCTACTTAACAAATGAGCTTTTGGGGGACTTTGAGGATTGTCCAATCCTCAGGCCTTGGTGAAACATCAGGAGTCTTTCAGGACTGTTTTACATATCAATGTTGGGAGATCAAATCAATTATCCATGGATTTCTTTTATCCTTCCCAGGTTTCATTAGTTATTGTGTATTATACATGTGATCCAACATAACACTTCTATGTGAATTCCCTTTCATTACAAATCCATGACTTGAAAAGAAAAGGATGGGTTGTTGAATCCCTTGGTCGTGGTTACAAAACAAAATTTAGGGAACAGTAATTAAATATGGAGACAAGAACCTCACCCATTGTAACCATTTGAACTGAACAACAAACCAGGATGGCAAGTACACATGCTTAGCAGGAATAAGATGAAGCTTAAAGATGATAACCCATTGAAACCATTATTGTTCTATCAATGGTGACCATGTAGTGACTTCATCCTGGAATGCCATGGGATCCAGAATTTGGGTCAAAGTTACTTTCAGGATTTTTCTGTTCAATTCAGCTAGTGTTCTGCACTTGTTTGATCCAGGACATTTCTTAGCCATCCAACCACACACAGAGAATTTAGCTCTCATTTGTGCCTAATTCGTTAAATTAATAGCTGAGATTCCTGTCACTAGGCTGAAACAATATTAGAAAGTTTGTACAGCAGTGAGACTCAAGCTTCATTCCAGATGATAAAACTGCATGGAGACACTTAAGTGGTATGCTCTTTTTTTTTTTTTTTCTGAGACAGAGTTTCACTTTGTCACTCTTTCTAGAGTGCTGTGCCATCATAGATGACAGAAACCTCCATCTCCTGGGCTCAGGTGAACTTCTAGCCTCAATTTCTTCAGTAAATGGAACTACAGGTACCCATCTGAGTGCCCAACTATTGTTGGTTGCAGATTGAGCAGGACACTTTCCAAATCACCACTCTCATGGTGAGCCATCACTTCAGACATCGAAGATGCGAAATTTTTCAAACAAGATTTTCTATCCAGGGTGGTTCTTTTTTACCATTTATCTTGTCAATTGGGGAGGCACAGTCAGTTGGATTTTCTGAACTTTGAATATGAGACCAGACTCAAAACTTGTGAGATACACATCTCTGAAGAATAAAAAATGGCCAGATGTTATGCAGGCTGGCAGCATGACAGCTGAGGAAATATGTTTGCTTGGTAAGAACAGTTGAAGTTTGCTGTGGGCTATGATCCCAGGGTACTCTACCAAATCTAACAACAACAACATCAACAACAAAAAAAACCAGAAAGACTCTGTTTCAATAAATTAATGTAGGAAACAATTTGTATTGGAGCCACTCCTCATTTTTTTCTGTTTTTATTTATTTATTTATTTATTTATTTATTTATTTATTTATTTTATAGAACCTGAGACTTACTTTATTTATCACACTCAGTAAAATTCTTTGCAGTCTATAGTTCACAGCAACCTCCATCATCTGGGCATATATGATTTTGAGCTGGGATTGCAGGTGGACCCCATTACACCTGGCTATTATTTTTACATTTGACCACAGATTTAGTGTGTAAAATTTTCAATTAGATTAGATGTAAACTGGAGAAATTATATTTTCATCCAGAAAATTTTTTTTTCCTACAAACCTTATCCATCGAGTCTTCAGATTTTACACAACTCTGACCTTTTCGTACCTTAGATTCTTTTAGTCACTCTAAACAGCTCTCACAATGAATTCCTGATTCAAGTCAGGTTCTTTTTTTTTTTGCGTATACTAAAATATCTAGATTATACACTCTACCATTTGTTGCACTTTTCAAAATGGGCCAATATTCCCTTGGCCCAGTCCGTCTAAGACCAGGTAGTAAACATCTCTGGACAACCCCTACCCATTAGATCTTCCTAGAATCTTCTATGGAACCAACCACAAATAAAGTTTTCCTAACTCATTGTTCCCTCCTCCCTCTGGTACCACAATAAATTTCCTCCTTTGTGTAGCCCTGTATTCCTATTGACCTTTCCTGGTAATTTCACTCTTGGAAAATGTACCTAGAAAACTAACTTTCTTTCTTTCTTTCTTTCTTTCTTTCTTTCTTTCTTTCTTTCTTTCTTTCTTTCTTTCTTTCTTTCTCCCTTTTCTTCCTTCCATTTTTGTCTCTCTGTCTTTTTTCCTCTATATCTTTTTTTTTCATTATTTTTTATGAAACTAACTCTCACTGTTTTCCCTATACTAGATTGTCCACAACCTCAGACTTGCTCACAATGACATCCAAGTTTTTGGTTGAAGTGATCCTCCTGCCTCCACCTCTAGAGTAGCTGAAACTGTAGGTAAGTAATACAACAGTGGATGACCCTTTACATTTGAGTAGAAACCCGGTGGGATATCAGGGCTAATGTTGTATTTCTGTTGCTCATCCTTGTCTCTAACATGGCAGCTCAGTGGATCTGCACTATTTGGCTACCCAGAGCATTGCAATATTATGGTTATGCATGGGATAAGTCACTAAGCACTTAAGAAATGAACTTATAACAAACATTGAGGATTGTCCAATCCTCAGGCTTTGGTGACACAGAGGGAGTTTTTGAGGACAGTTTTACATATCCCTGATGGGAGATCACCATCACAATGCATGGATCTCTTTTATCCTTACCAGGTTTCATTAGTTATTGTGCATTATACATATAATACAACTTAACTCTTCAACGTGTATTTTGGCTAAGAAGCCAAAATTTTAGGCACTCTTAGCATGGAATTCAGTATTGATGGATATTTAAAGATAGGCTGATATTTTTCATGATCATCAAAAATGATGGCATGTATGGAGTACACTACTAGACACAGTGTCTTACCAGATTTCAAGAGGGAACTTTCTGGGAGGCACTTACTGTGCAAAACAAAACTATTCTAAAGGAAGAGTTAAAATATCATGAAAAGTAAAACTGGGAATTTTTTGAAGTAGCATTTAGGTGTGTCAAATCATTGAGCAATCATTAGTTTCAATTTCTTGTTCTATAAGATCCAAGGGCATCATGAGATTTAAACAACACAGTTACATTTGATTGTAAATCCATGATTTGAAAATGAATGTATAGATTGTTTAATCCCTTGACCATGGTTACAAAACAAAATTTAGGAATTGACTGGTGAGAAAAGAACCATACTCTAGTAAAAGTTTGAACCCAACAACAAACCCAGATAGAAACTACTCATGCTTAGTTAGCAGAAATAAGATTAAGCTTAAAGATGGTAATGCAGGGCAAAGTCAATTCTGATGTCATCCATGGTGACTATGTAGTTGTTTCTTTCAAGAGTGTCATGGGATGCAGGATTCTGGTTGAAGATGATCACTGGACTTTTCTGCTCTCTTCAGCTAATGTCCTGCACGTGTTCAATTCAGGACATTTTTTAGCCCTCCATCCACAGACAGAGAAGGGAGCCCACATTTGTGCTTACTGATTACAGTAATGGCTAAGATTCCAGTCACATGTCTGGCACAACAGTTGAGATTTTGTATAGCAGTAATTATGCAGTTGAATTCCACATGGTAAAGTGGCAATTAAGTAGCATGCTCTTGGTCTTTTTTTTTTTTTTTTTTTTGAGACAGATATTTACTTTGTCACTCTCTGTAAACTGTTGTGCCATCAAAGCTAAGAGAAACTCCATCTCCTGAGCTAAGGTAATTCTTTTGTATTAGTCTCCCCATTAGCTTGAACTACAGGAACCTGCCTCAATGCCCAGTAATTTTTTTGCTGCAGATTGGCTGGGACTATTTTCTAACTCACCACTCTATGATGAGACACCACTTCAGACATCAAAGATGGGATAATTTTCAAAACAGTTTTTCTGGCCAGGAGTGTTTTGTCATGCCTCTCATCTTAGCAATTTCAAAACCCCTGTTAGATAGGTTGTCTGAGCTTCAGAATTGGAGACCAGCCTCAGCAATAGTGAGATACCCACCTCTGAAGAGTAACAAACAACTGAATTTCATGTGGGCTCTTGGCATGCCAGCTGAGGGAATAGGTTCGCTTGGTGAGAACACTTCAAGTTTGTTGTTAGCTATGTTACCAGGTTACTCTCCCAAAGGCAACACAAGACTCTATCTCAATAAATAGAAAAAAGGATTTGTATTGGATTTACTGGTCATTTTTACATTTTTTTTTATATAGAAACAAAGACTTACTTTATTTATCTCACTCAGTAAAGTTCTGTGGAGTCTACACATCACAGCAACTTCCAACACCATGGATTAGGCAATATTTTTTTCTCAGACTCCCAAGGAGTGGGTTTACAAGTTCACACCACAATGTCTGACTATTTTTGTCACTTTTGAACATGGATTTTGGTTGAACATTTTCTCCTTGATTAGACATTAACTGGAGAAATTATTCTGTGTTAGGTAATATTTTTCTTACAACCCCTATTGTTCAAAACTTCAGACTTTACATAACTCTGACCATTTGGTATCTTATATTCTTTAGTCACTCTAAACTGTGCACACAGTGAATTCTCACTCAAGTCAGGTCTTTTTATGCACAGTAAAATATCCTGATTCTACACTCCACCCCTTCTGTTGCACTTTCATATCTGGGCCAATATTCAGTTGCCCCAATCAGTCAAAAACCAGGGACCAGGCATCTCTGGACAAGCCCTACTCATAAGATCAACTGGCAGTCTCCTATGAAACCAACCACAAGCAAACTTGTCCTGACTCATTGTTCCCTCTTCTCCTTGAGTACGACAATAAATCTCCTGCTTTAGGTAGTTCATTATTTCTCTTTTTCTTTCTTTATTCTATATTTCTTTCTTTTTTTTTCTTCATTATTTTTCATGAGACCAAGTCTCACTTTGTTTCGAAGACTAAACTTTTTATAACCTCAGCCTTACACACACTGACATCTGATTCTTTGGTTAAAGTGAATCTCATGCCTCTGCCTCTGGAGTTACCACCCAGAATTATAAGAAAGTGATACAAGACTTGACTACCCTTTCTATTGGAGTTGAAACCTGGTAGGAGATCAGAGATGAAGTTGTCTTTCTGTTTCTCAGCCTTGTGTCTAAATCAGAGCTCAATGGATCTGCCAAATTTAACTGCCCAGAGCTTTGAAATATTTTAGTCATGCATGAGGTAAGTCTTTGAGCTCTACTTAAGAAATGAGCTTATTGAGGACTTTTAGGATTGTACAATTCTTAGGCCTTGGTGACAATATGAAGTATGTAAATGGTGTTTTACATATTTGTAGAAGGAGATCACAAGAACTCTGCATGTACCTCTTTTATCCATATCAGGTTTCATTTCTTATTGTATATTATAAGTGTGACCCAGCACAACTCTTCAATGTGCATCATGGCCCAGAAGTCAAAAGTTTAGACACACCTAGCATGGAATTTAGGATTGATGAAAATTTCAAGATAGGCTAATATTTTTCTTCATCATCATGAATAACAGCAGGTATGGATCATACTAATGGACATACTGGCTCACCATATTTCAAGGGGATACCTTCAGTAAGACATATACCATACAAAACAAATATATTCTACAGAACAGAGTCAAACATCATGAAAAATAGAACTGTGAATTGTGTCAAGTACCATTCAGGTCTGTCAAATCATTGTTTGATCATTTGGCTCTATTTCTTGTTGTATAACACCACAGGGCAGCACTAGGTCTAAACCACACTTGTCTATTTCAATACAAATCTGCGAATTGAAAAGGAAAGTATCAGTTTTTGAATCACATTGCCATGGTTACAAAACAAAACTTAGGAAGCAGACATTAAGTGTGGAGAAATGAACCATACTCTTTGTAATACTTTAAACCCAACAACAAACCCTGACAGGAACTAAGCATGATTAGCAGGTATAAGATGAAGATTAAAGTTGGTAACACAAGGCAATACACACTGTCATGTAATGCATGGTGACCATGTAGTGACTTCATCCTGGAATGTCATGGGACCTAGGCTTCTAGTTAAAGATACTCACTGGAATTTTCTTCTCATTTCAGCTGGTCTTCTGGATGTGTTTGGTTCAAGACATTTATTTGCCCTCCATTCACAGACAGAGAAGTGATCTCCCTTTTGTGCCTCCTTGATTACATTAATGACTGAAATTCCAGTCACTGGGCTGGCACAGCAGTTATTATTTTGTAGATCAGTGAGACTCAAGCTGCATTCCAGATGTTAAAATTGCATAGAGACACTTAAGTAGGATGCTCTATTTTCCTTCTTTCTTTTTTATTTATTTGAGACAGATTTTCACTTTGTCAATTTCAGTAGAGTGGTATGCCTTCACATATCATAGAAACTTCCATCCTTTGCTCTCAGGCAATTCTTTCTACTCAACCTCCCCAGAGCTTGAACTACAGGAGCCCGCTTCAATGCCAAGATATTTTTTTGTTGCAGATTGGCTTGGATTATTTTCAAATTTACCAACCTCCTGGTGAGCCACCACATCAGACATTGAAGATGGGATATTTTTCAAATAGGTGTGGCAAGTCATGGTTCTTAGTTCCTCTCAACTTGGCAATTTAGGAGGCCCAGTCAGTTGGATTGTCTGAGCTTCTAAATTGTAGACAAGTTTTAGCACTAGTGAGCTACCCCTCTGAAGAATAAAAACAAGCTGCATGTTATGCAGACTCTTGGAATGGCAGCTGAGGGAATAGGTTCATTTTATCAGAAAACTTGAAGTTTTCTGTGAGCTCTTCTACCAGGATACTCTATCATAGGCAACAAACTCTCAATAAGTAAATGGTGAAAAGCATTTGTACTGGAGTTACTCATCATTTTTACTTTTTTATTTTTTTTTGTCAAAACATAGACTTACTTTATTTATCACATTCAGTAAATTCCTGTGTACTCTACAGATCACATCAACATCCAACACCTTGCTCTAGGTGATTTTCTTCTCTCAGCCTAGGAAATAACTGTGACTACAGGTGCACACCACAATGCCTGAGTATAATTTTCACTTTTGAACATGGATATAGGTTGAAAACTCTCTCCTAGATTAGACATCAACTGGAGAAATTATTCTCTTATAGGAATTTTTTTTCCCTACAACCCCTTTGGTCAAGACTTCAGATGATACACTACTCTGACCCTTTGGTATCTTAGGTCTTGTAGTCATGAGATACTATTCATAGAGTGAATTCTTGACTTAAGTCAGGTGTTTTTATGCACAATATATTATCCAGATACAACACTCCATACCTTCTGTTGCACTTTCCATTCTGGGCCAATATTCCATTTCCAGAATCAGTCAAGACCATGAACTAAACATCTCTGGAAAATGCTCACCCATGAGATCAACTAGCAGTCTCCTAAAGAACCAACCACAAATGAACTTGACCTGAATCATTGTTCCATCTTCCACCCAGGGACCACAATAAATCTCGTCCTTTATGTAGTTCTGTATTCCATCTGCCTACTCAACATTCCTCATAATTTTCCTTTTGGAAATTGTACCTAGAAAAACTTTCTCTCTCTCTCTCTCCCTTTTCCATGTGATTGACTCTTCCTCTATTCCACTGGACAGATTGTACATGACCTCAGCCTTTCAAACAATGACATTCAACAATCTGCTTGAAATGATCCTCCTGCCTCAGCATCTGGAGCAGCTGGAAATATAGGTATGGGATACAACAGTTGACTACCCATTCTGTTTGTGTAGAAACCCAGTGAGAGATGACGGTTGAGTTTTTCTTTCTGTTCCTTAGACTTTTCTCTAATGCAGGAACTCAAAGGATGTGCCAAATTTGGCTGCACAGAGCATGAAAATATTGTAGTCATGTGTGGAATATGTGATTGAGCTTTACTTTAAAAATGAGCTTATCAGGAACTTTAAATTCCCCAGGAGTAAGACCCCTTTTTTCAGATAAATTAAGGATTTATTTTTCCAAGAGATCATTCAGGAATGTTGTAAGCACCTGTTCCCCGTTGTGTCCCCTTGCTTCTCTTATTCCCAGGCCCTATGGGTAAGCTCCTGTTCCCCTGTCCTCTCCCATTCCCCCACCCTAAGTCCAGACTCCTGCCCTCTCCTGTTTCCCTTCTTCACCATCCTATGGGCCTTCCCAGCCACATTCCCATGCTCTCCAGAATTCAAAAAGGCATAAAATTTCCCAAGTTTAATAAAACCTTCAAATTCTCAGTAGATGAACAATGGTGGAAAAATCACCAAGGGTTGATTAATTACTGTTGTATAACCATAATTATTGTGATTTAAGATGTATCCATTAATAAGTTATTGTTATATAATCATAACATTGTGATTTGAGATATATCTATTAATAACCAAGCTGTAAGCCTGCCAATGACAACATTCCTCATCCCCGCCCAGCTCTATTAAATTACACAGAGAAAAAAACGTATAAAAGACAAAAAATCCAGCACTTTGAGGCCACTTGCCTCAGAACAATGGCCCGCTGCACAAGTGCAAATAAATCAGCAATTATTGGCATCTGAGTGGGTCCAGGTTTATTTTTTAATAACATCAGGATATTTTAGTAGAAATGGTAATTTTTTGACGTATCAATTATGTCTTTTAAATTACTCTCTGATCATTGGGCTCATTTTTTGTTGTATAACATCTCAAGGCAGCACTGGGTAAAAACCATACTCTTGGCTTATACCCAGTCAAAACACAATCAAACCACACATTTATTTACAAATCCATGACTTGAAAAGAAAAGAAAGGGGCTGTTGAATCCTTTGGCCATGGTTACAAAACAAAATTTAGAAAGTGGAAATTGAGTGTGGAGAAAAGAACTCAACACTTTGTAACAGTTTGAACTCAACAACCCACACAGCAACTATGCATGTTTATCAGGAATGAGATTAAGCTTAAAGATGATACCCCAGGGCAAAACCCATTGTGATGTCATCCATAGTGACCATGTACTGACGTCATCCTTGATAGTCATGGGATCCAGGTTTCTGGTCAAGGATACTGACTTAAGTTTTCTGTTCACTTCAGCTGGTGTCCTACAAGTGTTTGATGCAGGACATTTCTTAGCCCTCCATCCACAGACAGATAAGTGTTGTCCCATTTGTGCATCATTGATTATATGAACAGTTGACATTCCAGTCACGAGGCTGACACAACAGTTGAGATTTTGTACAGCAGTGAAACTCAACTTGCATTCCAAATGCTAAAACTGCATAGACACACTTAAGTAGGATGCTCTGTGCTTTTTTTTTTCTTCTTCTTTGAGACAGAGTTTCATTTGTCACTGTTTGTAGGGCTCTGTGCCATCATAGCTAATAGAAACCACCACCTCATGGGCTCAGGAGATTCTTTTGCCTACCCACTTTCTGTAGTTTGAAGTACAGGCCTCTGCCTCAGTACTCAGGTATTTTTTGCTGCAGATTAGCTGGGACCGTGTTCAAACTCAACACCTTCATGCTGAGCCAAAATTTTAGACATTCTCAAACTAGGATTTGTGGCCAGGGGAAATTCTTTTCTCTTATCTTGATAATTTGGGAGGGCCAGTCAGTTGGATTGTTTGAGGTTTTTAATTGCAGACCACACTCAGCATTACCTAGATACCCATCTCTGAAGAATAAAAAGCATCCAGATATTATGTAGATTCCTGGCATGCCAGCTGAGGGAATAGGTTTACTTGATGAGAACTCTCGAGGTTTCTGTGAGCTATTATACAAAGGTACTCTACCAAAGACAACAAAACAAGAGACTGTCTCAATAAATAAATGGAGAAAACCATTTATATTACAGTTGCTTCTCATTTTTCCTTTTTTAAAAAAAAATAGAGATAGAGACTTTCTTTATTTATTTACTTATTTATTTATTTATTTATTTATTTATTTTTTACTTTGGCTGGGGCTATGTGTGAACTCAATACCTCCAGGATAAGGGAAAAGCACCCTACTCCTTTGAGCCACAGGCACCACTTAAGAATTACTTTATTTATCACTTTCAGTAAAGTTGTGTGGTATCTACAGATCATAGCAACCTCCAACTCTTGTGATTATGCGGTTTTCTCTCTTAGCCTCCTGAGTAGCTGAGAAAATTTTGAAAATATTTGCCTAAATTATAGGTCAACTGGATAAGTTATTCTCTAATAGGGATTTTTTTCCTACAAACCCCATTATTCAAGACTTAATAATTTACACAACTCTGACCCTTTGGAATCTTACGTTGTTTTAGTCACGCTAAACTGCCCACACTGAATTCTTGACTAAATTTAGCTATTTAATGCAACTAAAATATCCACATTATACACTCCAACACATATGTTACACTTTTTAATCTGAGCCAATATTTCTTTGCCCCAATAAGTCCAAGATCAGGGACCAGACAACTCTGGACATCTTACACCCATCAGATCAAATGACTGTCTCCTAAGGAATGAACCATAAATGAACTTGCCCTGACTCATCGTTCCCTCCTCCCTCTCGGGACTACAATAAATCTCCTCCTTTATGTAGTATTATATTCCATATGCATACTACTGAATGTGCGCATAATTTCACTGTTGGAAACTGTACCTAGGAAAAAATTTGTCTTTCTTTCTTTCTTTCTTTCTTTCTTTCTTTCTTTCTTCCTTCCTTCCTTCCTTCGTTCCTTCCTTCCTTCTTTCTTTCTTTCTTTCTTTCTTTCTTTCTTTCTTTCTTTCTTTCTTCTTTCTTTCTTTTTTCCTTTCATCATTTTTCATGAGGCTGACTCTCAATCTATTCTCCTGGTTACATTGTACATGCACTCAGCCTTGCACACAATGACATCCAACTGCTTCAGTTGAAGTGATCCTCCTGTCTCAGCCTCTTGGCTCTCTGTAAGTATAGGTAAGGAATACAAAACTTGACTACAATTTCTCTTTGAGTAGAAACCCATTAGGATATTAGGGCTGAGGTTTCTTTTGTGCAGTCTTATCTGTAACATGGGAGATGAAGGGTTCTACCCAATTTGGTTCCCCCAGAGAATCTAAATATTGTACTCAGGTATAGGATAAGTCACTGAGCTCTACTTTGAAAATGAGTGAATTGGGGACTTTGAATATTTCCCAATATTCTGGCCTCAGTGACACATAGGGAGTATGTCAGGACTGTTTTACATATCCATAGTGGCAGCTTACAACATCTATGAATGTATATTAAGTTTCATTAGTTATTTTCTGTTATATGTGTGATCCAACATAACTCTTCAACATGCAATGTGGTAAAGAAGCCAAAAATTAGGCACACGTACCATGGAATTCAGGATTGATGGAAATTTAAAGATATGCTGATATTTCCTATGATGATCTTAAATAACTGCATTTATGGAGTACACTACTGGACACAGTGCCTCACCAGATTTTGAAAGGGAACCTTCAGGGAGGACACCTACCATACCACATGAAACAAGCTTGTTCTAGGGAAAGAAGTCAAATAGCATGAAAATAAGAAACGTGAATTGTGTGATGCATTTATATGTCTGTTTAAATCATTTTCCAGTCATTTGGCTTGATTTCTTGTTCTATAAAATCCCAGGGCACACTTCTTTAAAAACCCCACTTTTCCTCCTTTTTTGGTTACAAATCCTCCATGACTTTAAAAGGAAATGATTGTTTGTTAAATCCCTTCACCATGTTTACAAATCAAAATTTTGTAAGGAGGAATTGGGCAGGGAGAAAAGAACCACACTCTTTGTAACAGTTTGAAACTAAAAACAAATCCAGACAGCAACTAAGCATAATTAGCAAGAATAAGATTAAGCTTAAAGATGATAACTGAAGACAATACCCATTGTGATCTTCTCCCTGGTGACCCTGTAATGACTTCTTCCTGGAATGTCATGGGATCCAGCCTCTGGCAATGATACAGAATTTTTCTGCTCACTTCAGCTGTGTCATGCAAGTGTTTGATCCAGGACATTTCTTAGCCTTTTACCCAGAGAAAGATGAGCTCACATTTGTGCTTTACTGACTACAATACCAGCTGAGATTCTAGGTACTAGCCTGACAGAACAGTTGAGATTTTTTCCACAGTGAGACTTATGCAACATTCCAGATGGTAAAACTGCATAAAGACACATAGGATGCACCTTGTTCTTTTTTTTTCTTTTTTTTTTTTTTTTTTGAGACAGAGTTTTACTTTCTCACACTTAGGAGAGTGATGTTTCATCACAGCTCAGGGAAAACTTCAGGTCCTGGATTCAGGCCATTCTTTTGTCTCAGTCTCCCCAGTAGCTTCAACTACAGTTGCCTGCCTCAATGCCCAGGTATTTGTTGTTGTTGTTGCAGATTGGCTGGGACCATCATTGAACTCACTATGCTCATGGTAAGCCAGGACTTCAGATATTTTTAGAACTAGGCTTTGTGGCCAGGAGTGGTTCTTCCTACCTCTCATCTTGGCAATTTGGCAGGCCCAGTTAGGTGAATTGTCTGAGCTTCTGAATTGAAGACTAGCCTCAGAACTAATGAGATACCCATCTCAGAAGCATAAAAAATGTCTGTATGTTATGTAGACTCCTGCCATAACAGCTGAGGGAATAGGTATGCTTCATGAGAACCCTTGAAGTGTGCTGTGAGCTATGATACCAGCACCAAAGACAATAAAAAAAAAAAGACCATCTGAATAAAGAATTGGAGAAAACCATTTGTATTCAATTTCCTTCTCATGTTAATTTTTTTGAATATAGAGACAGAGAGTAACATTATTTATCCACCAAGTAAAGATCTGTGGTGTCTGCATATCACAGCAATGCCCAAGTTCTGTGCTTAGTCAATTTTCTCCCAGACTTCTGAGTAGCTGGAACTACAAGTGCATGCCTCAATACGTAGTTATTATTTTTTCTTTTCAAAATGGGTATAGTGTTGAGAATTTTTCCCTGAATTAGATGTCAACTAGAGAAATTAAACTTCCAGGGGAAATTTTTTTTGACAACCCCTATGAATCAGGACTTCAGAATTTACACACTGTGACACATTGGTATCTTAGATCCTCGTAGTCACTTTAAAGTGCCCACACAGTGAATTCTTGAGTAAAGTGAGATTTTTTGTATTCACACTGCAATACCCAGATTATAAACTTCACCTCTTCTGTTGGACTTTTTAATATGGACAATATTCCCTTGCCCCAAGTAGTCTAATACCCGGGAGCAGACATCTTTGGAAGACCTCTACTCATCAGATCAATTGGCAGTCTCCTAGGGAACCAATTGCAAACACATTTGTCCTGACTCATTGTTCTATCTTGCCCCAGGGACCACAATAAATCTCCTCCTTTATGTAGTCCTGTATTCCATCTGCCTACTGACTTTTCCTCCTAACTCTGTTCTTGAAATCTGTAGCAGGTCTTCTGAATATATTCCTAATAAATAAATTGTGAGATCAAATGACAGGTCTATTTTTAGTTTTCTCAGAGTTCTACAGATGTCTTTCCGAAGAGGGAAAGTTGAGGGGGGTAGATGGGGAGAGGGAGGGTGATTGGTGTGGTCACCTCTATGGTTTATCTTACAAGGGTACAAGTGAATCTTTCTAAAAGCAGAGTAGGAACATTTTAACTCAATAACTAAGAAAATGACATGAAGGTCATGCTAAACACTTTGATGAGAGTATTTCAAAATGTATATGAAACAGCACACTGCACCTCATGATTGCATTAATGTACACAGTTATGCTATAAGAAATAAAAAAAATTAATTAAAAAATTCCCCATATAACTTGTACTAACTTGGAGCATTGTTCTCCTTGTACAAAGAAAATGTATAATAAAATTATCATATCAAATATTTAAAATTTGCTTTCATTAAAAAGAAATAAAAGAAATCTGTACCAGGAAAATTTCTTTCTTTCTTTCTTTCTTTCTTTCTTTCTTTCTTTCTTTCTTTCTTTCTTTCTTTCATCAATTTTTTTTTATAAAACAGACTGTCACTCAGTTCCTCAGGCTAGATTTTCTATGACCTCAGCTTTGCGTACAATGAAATCCAACTCTCTGTTTGAAGTGATACTACAAGTGATCTTCCTGTCTCAGATGTAAATACAGGTAAATGATGTAACACTTGACTAACCTTATTATTTGAGTAGAAACCCAGTGGGATATCAGGGCTGAGGTTGTCTTTCTGTTGCTCAGCCTTGCCTCTACCATGGGAGCCATGGACATCTGCCCAATTTGGTTGCCCAGAGCAGTAAAATAATATGGACATGCATGGGGTAAATCATTGAGCTCTACTTAAGAAATGAGCTTATTGGGGTGCTTGAGAATTGTCCAAATTTCAGGACTCAGTAACACATAGAGAGTATGTCAGGACTGTTTTACATATCCATGGTGGGAGATCACCACAACTATGCATGAATATTATTTATCCTTATCAGGTTACATTAGTTATTCTGTATTATATATCTGATCCAATATAAGTCTTCAATGTGCACTGTGGCAAATATGGCAAAAGTTTAGACACACTTATCACGAAATTCAGGATTGATGGAAATTTAAAGACAGGCTGATATTTCTCGTGATCATCATAAATAACTGCAGGTATGGAGTACACTAGTGGACACAGTGCGACACCAGATATTTAGAGGTATCCTTCAGTGAGATACCTATTGTGCATAACAAGACTATTCTAGAGAAAGAAGTAAAACATCATGAAAAGTAGAACCGGGAATTGTGTGATGTAAAACTTAAGTCTGTCAAATCATTGTCTGATTAATGGGATTCATTTCTTGTTCTGTAACATCCCAGGACAGCACTAGGTGTAAGCCACACTTCCATTAGATTACAGCTCTGTGACTTGAAATAGAAAGAATGTATTAATGAATCCCTTGTTAGTGGATATAAAACAAAATTTAGGAAGCAGAAATTGAGGGTGGAGAAAAAATCTCCACACTTTATAAGAGTTTCAATTTAAAAAACGACTGTGGAAAGCAAATACACATGATTAGCAGGAATACGATTGATCTTAAAACTGATAAAACAGGGCAACACCCATTGTGATATTGATACCAGAAAAGTGGTGCCCCAGCCAGCTCAGCTGAGCAGGGGCTGGGGACGGGACCTGCCACCTCTTCTTGGTGACAGCAGCTGGCAAAGGAACCGGAATTCTGGAGCAAGCGGGGGAGATTTGTTCCCCCAAAGGCTCCAGTAGAGTGGTGCTAGAGGACCTACCAAAACACTGGTGCCCATCCCTGATTGGTCCATTTTCAATCCTGCTCCTGATTGCTCCATTATAGGGACCAATCATAGCTAAGCTATTACCCCTATATAAGACCCCTGAGCAGAGAGCCTGGGGGCAGACTGTCAAAGAACTTTGAGGAAAATAGAGCAGAAGAACAGGATTTCAGCAGGCTGTTGTAGACTTCCGAGGAAGAAGGAGTGAGAGTTGTAACACTTCTACTGCTGATCCTGCTCTACAAAGAGGCTTGGCTCTTTGTAGGAGTTGTAAGACTTCTACTCCTGATCCTGCCCTGCAAAGAGGCTTGGTCCTTTGTAAGAGCTGTAGCACATTTACTGCTGATTTTGCTCTACAAAGAGGCTTGGCTCTTTGGAAGAGTTGTTTTCATAAGAGTTTTAACACTTGCATCCTGCCCTGCAAGGAGGTTTGGTTCTTTGAGCTGTAAATAAAACCTCACTGTTCGTTCTATGGTCATCAACTCATTCATCAAATTGTCAAGGCCAAGAGCCTAGAAAACCAGTTTTAGAAATATGGTATCAGTATCATTCATGTTGACCATGTAGTACTTCATACTGGAATGTGTGGGATCCAGGCTTCTGGTCAAAAATACTCACTGGAATTTTCTTCTTTCTTCATCTAGTGTCCTGCAATTATTTGATCCAGAACTTTTCTGAGCCTTCAATCCAAGACAGAAAAGTGATCTCCCATTTATGCCTTATTGAATACAATAATGGCAAAGATTCTAGTCACAAGGCTGACACCAAAGTTTAGGATTTGTACAGCTGTGAGATTCAAGCTACATTTAAGATGGTAAAACTGCACAGAAACTCATAAGCAGGATGCTCTTTGTTCATTTTTCTTTTTTGAGATAGAGTGTTTTACTTTCTGATTCTGGATAGGGTGCTATGCCATCATAGCTCACAGAAACCTTCATCTCCTGGGCTTAGGCTATTCTTTTGCATCAGTCACCCCATTAGTTGAACTACAGATTCCCAACTCAATATCCACCTACACTGTTAAAGATTGGCTGGCATCAATTTTGAACTCACCACACTCATTGTGAGCCACCACTTCACAATAGTCCCAAATGTTTCCTAGTTATCTCTTTCCTAGTAGTTCTATAGATCTCTGTAGCTTCTCTCTCTCTCCTTTTAGTTTACATTCTTTGTGTTGATAAGGGATTACCTTATGTATATAGTTGGATTTGTTACTGGTGAATTAACATGTTTTAAGTGTTTCAAAGATCCTTTTTACTACCTTGCATTGCAGGACTAAATTTTGATTGATTTATATGTGTCTAAGAAAAAAGCCTATGCCCCAAATCAAGGGCGAAATGATTCCCCTGCACAGTTTGTCTGGGTAACCAGATGCCTGGGAAGGAAAGCTCAGAATGTCTCCTCAAGGTGGTAGTGGCCCTGATCTTCGAATATTGCTTATGACCCCCAAAATTTGATTTCCTCTAGTGTGAAGAAACTTAAAGTAACTCGAGGTTTCTATAGGA
>CAUYTI010163466.1:0-27225 GCA_963575145.1 Galago senegalensis
ATGTTCTTCTGAGCAAAGTATCACAAGAATGGAGGAAAAAGTATCCAATGTACACACCCCTATTATGAAACTAATTTATACCTTTTATATGAAAGCTATAACAAAATAGCCTAAGAATATGGGGAGGGGGGAGGGAGAAGGGAGGGGGGAATGGGAGGAGGGAGGGGGTTTGGAGGGATCACTTCTGAGGTTTATCTTACAGGGGTACAGGTGAATCTTTCTAAGAGTAGAATGTGAACATTTTAAAGCAATAACTTAGAAAATGACATGAAGGCTGCATTGACCAGTTTGATGGAAGTACTTCAGAATGCATGTGAAAACCCCACACTGTACCCCAGAAGTGCATTAATGTACATAGTTATCATTCAATAAAAAAAAGAAAAAAGAAAAAAAAAACACTTTTAGCCAAACAAAAAAAAAATAAAATAAAATTCAAAATCAGTCTTAATGAATCTGTAAGTGAGGATAGTATTTATACAATGGGGCCCAGTAACTAAAAGAGAACACAATGAGATGGTGTCCATCTGAGCGCTGATTGTAAGGGTATTTTGCATTTGTGGAAATCATGGGTTTTGCTCATACATATACATGTAGTCTTATGTACCCATATTACACGTGTAGTAGATATATTAGAGAATATGTACAGCTAAAAAAAAAGGCAACTAACTTGCTAAGCACTAAGAGGTAGAATTGATTTTTTGTGGGAGTGAATATGGTTCTTCCTCCTATGGTAGATGCCTGCTTGGTGATACCACATCTACCTGGAAACAAATATTCAAGTGTCTGAGGAGCAACGTTCTTAGATTATTCTTTCCCCTATAATCAAAAATCAGAATACCACAGTGCATCTCAATATTTCCCTCTACCATATATTACAAAAACGCGCTAACTCTGCCAACTATTTTCTTTTGTTCTGAGCTAGATAATCTTTATATTTTGTTTGATGATTGATATTATTTATGCTCTGCAACACGGATGAGATTTATAGATGAAAGAAAAAGGCTACTATTCCCTTAGAAAGGGGGTGAGATTTACATGAAACAGTTGTAAAACAGGGCCTTGTGGCTGATGAATTCTGCATGTAGTAAGCAGGTACGCTTCTCCTCTCACCATAACCAGCAGGGAAAACCACAGTCCCCATTTTCTGGCTCAATTGAACAGGGACCCTTCCTGCCAGGGAATGACACATTTATATCATTCTAGACTTTTTCTCTTTCATGAAAAACCAAATGGAACTTTAAATCAGAGTGAAATGTGGCACCCTGCAAGTCTTCTCCAGTAATGTGACATTGTTATGCCCTCAGACAACTGGATTAGAAGTGCTTTGTTGTAGAAATACAGAGATCCAGGGTCTCAGCCCAGTGCTGCCACAAAGTAGTCATTTGAGCTTTCTGTTTACTCAAAGTTAGCCTCAGTTTCCAAATCTGAAAAAATGACAGAGATTTAGATTAGATTTCTATGTCCCAAACTCCTTTGACAATCTTGAATAAGGGGAGCATCCCTTACAGATATGACATTAGGTAACTCACATGGCGATGCTTATCATGCTAGCCATGTTCAGCTATGTCTCTGTGTTCCAGATGTCTAATAGGCATTTAACACAAGAGTAGGATTATTGCTGCCATAATCTGTTAAAAGGTTTTCTGTCCGCTATTTAATGATGATGGACATCTTTAAAATGTGAAAGAAGTCATATGTATTGAACATTACTGCTTATTTGGTTTTACAAATGGGTACATTTTTCTCATTAGCATTATAGGCTGTAAAAAATGGCTGCATGTTTTTCAGACACGTTTGGGCAAATGCTATTCAGTGATCACTCTCCATCCTCTTTTCCTGCTCTCTGACACCTCTCTGGTATCATTCACTAACCAGTGGGGTGACCTTGAATAAGTCACTCCATTTTCCTATGCTTTGGATTCTCATTTCACATGTTAATAGATCTTGCTTGGATTAGTGTTTCTCAAAATGTGTTTGGCAAGATACATCTATGCCCTGAATAGTTCTGTCATCAAACAAATCTGGGGAAAAATGTATTCAGTATTCTCTATGTCTACATTAAAAAAGTAATCATTAGTATTCTAAAAGCCCTGAAATCCCTGCTTCATTTTACTTTGCTAAATTTATCTCAGGGTCATTGTTGTCCTTTATCCTTAGATAACAACCATTAATAATGATGACCCCCCCCCAGATGAAATTATCCAGTTGACTTTCTCTGGGACATCCCAAACTTGATAATATCTAAAGTCTCTCTTGGTTCATATTTCAATGTAATATATAATAGTAACCCCTAGGTGTAATAAAAATCTGATAAAATGAGGTTGGTACCAGGCTTCCTAGTTTGAAGTTCAGTTTGCAATGACCATTGTCATGAGGAAATATCATAATTTCTCTGGGTTTCAGTTTTCTTATCTGAACATAACTATTTAAGGATGCTGTAAGTTAAAAATATACATATTAAAACACGTGAAATAGTATAACTCAAAATCAAATAGCTTCGCATGCCGTAAATATTAAAGCAGAATGAAGAGCTGGGTTTGAAGCTATAACAAGTCTGGGAAGTCTTAATTAGGTAACTTCAGACACTTTCAGTGATTTTTGAAATATTAGAAAGTTAAAGTCTCCTTTGAATCTCAAATTAGAGAGTTTCAGGATATAAAAAATAAGTCCTTCCTTCATCTTCAAATAAATGGGAGTCTTTTTAAAAATAGTATTACTTTTAAGATTATTCAATACAGTCACGTTGTAAGGAACAAAACACCTGCCATGGATAATAGGAATTAGAGATACCCATGGAAGAGACAGGCATAGCAATTCCCAAAGCATCCAGGATGTTTAAACACAGCCTTTACTTCTAGCAGCTGAAATTAATGGATATCAGGACTGATAGGGCTTCCCTGTGTTCCAGATACTCCTTTAAGTGAGAATTAAATGTCATCTGCATGATCCCTCAAAAAATGTTTGTCAAGGACCTTTAACTCTTCCACAATAAATCACCTGGTTCTCCTGTGAGGAAGAAGATATGCTCTTCTCTGACTCCATTATTCCTATCGAAAAAGTTATTTGGATGGAAAAAAACTCCCTAACATAAGACAGCACAATGACTGATTAATACAATGCCTATCACTGATATACTTTCATGAAGACAGTTGTGATACTTTGACAAAGCATACCCGACTGAATGCAAATCACTCCTGATGCAAGACTTCGGGTCATTGTAAGCAATGTCTGGAATAACAGAGGCTCAAATGGGGACACTTGTCAAGTTAATGGATTCTTCTCTATCCTGGAAAGAGAAGTGAAAGATTCAATACAGATTTTATTTTCCTGTGCTCCTGCTTTACACCCAGGACTTCTCTCAACTCAGGCTGAGCCTGGAAAACTAGTATATAAAGCGACCACTTGGTTCTACACACAAGTTCCTCTTCACAAGTCTCAGGTTACTGTCTTGATTTCTCTATATGTACCTCATATTCCCAAGTAGACTAAAACCCCTTAAAGGCAAGAATCATACCTTGCATTTCTCTAGTTTCTCCCTTGGCATTTAAAAGGAGACTTGTATCAAAGTTGGAACTCAGTTTTAAAAAGTCTATATCTATCTATCTATATAGATATATGTATATCTATATTTGTGTAGAGAATGAATGGGTGTATAAATGATACATGAATACATATATATATATATATATTCTCATTTTATTTTTTCAGATTAAACTTTCAAGATTTTCCTATGAAATATGTCAAGCCATATTAGTCATGGATTTCAAAAGAAGTATAAATAACATTATATGCATAATACGTGTATATAGATATATATATAAAATTTATTATAGAAATTGGTTCAGATGATTATAGTGGCTGAGAAGTCCCCAAATTTGCCATCTGTGAGCTGGAGAAAAGAAAAATCACTGGTGTAATTCAATCTTGGTCTCTGCTACTAACAGACTGGGCGCTCAATGGTGGTTCTAGACAGGTTAGGAAGTCCATTTTGCTGAACCCATGCATAACCTCCATCTCTGCCACCATGGTCACTTTATTCATGAGCCAATCAAATGATGACATAGAGCAGCAGTTCTCAACCTGTGGGTTGTGACCCACAGGAACTGTATTCAAGGGCAACGGCATTAGGAAGGTGAGAACTACTGACATAGTAGCTGAGTGATATCCATAAACCAGGTAATTCTATCTGCTTGATTATTAAACTCCTCCCCTCTGAAGTCAACCTCTATTGAGCATTCCCATAGGATACAACTTTCACATTTTTTTGTTCCTTCAGAGAGGTCAATCTCTTTCCCAGATTTCCTTGTTACCATTTTTTAATCATGTTCCCTCCATATCTCTGGCCATCAAGATTAACCATTGGCTTTAGTTCATAAAATCAATATATAGTTAGACATCTGGCAACTTCTCCTTTTAAGAAAAGTGCACAACTAGGAGGAATATTTGAATTTCTGCCTACTTGAAAGGTTTTCCTTCACCATTGTCCTTCAGGGATGTCCCAGAGAGGGATATTGCTGCAGCTGCCCACTGCATATTATTGAGAACCATCTATAAACTAGGCCGGGTCTTTTCTTCTTCTGTCAACTGATCACAGAGAACTCCCCACAAAGGCATGGATGGGGCTGGGAGAGAGAAACCAGTGTGACAGGAACAGGGACTGCAGGAATTTGCTCACTTCTTCATGTAACTTTCTTGTGCCATCAAGGCCTGCTTTGGCCTGATCACATATATACTGTTTCAGCTTGATGATGGAGTACTTGCTGTGCTTGATCAGCTTTATGACTTGGTGAGGCAGATAACACCCAGCTCATGAAGGACAGTCGGGTTTTGTTATAATTTGGTGGATGATGGTAGTGGATTTAGTCTCCCGCAAAGCCCAATAATAGGCCAGGAGCTGTTCCTCAAAAAGAAAGCAATTATTTTATCTATAGATGATGGCAGGGTCTTGGTCTAAAATCCCATAGGGCTGTGTTGTAATTCACCTATAAGGGCCTGCCAAAGGCTCCAAACAGTATCCCTATCTGCCACTGTCATGTCAATCCCCATTGGACCTGCTGGATCATATGGCCACGTAGCAGAGCAGCTTTGACCTGCTGCAGAGCTGCCTTATCTCATTCTGGATCTCACTCAAAAGTATTTTCAGGTCACTTAGTAAAGAAACCAGAGTAACACACCCAAATAAGAATATGTTGTCTCCCAATTCCAAAGGCTCAGTAGGTGCTATGCTTTTTTCTTGGTTGAAGGAAGGGCCAGATACAACTTATGTTTCATCTTAGAAGGAGAGTCTTGACGTTGTCCACATAGATCCTAACTGCCCCCTTTACATTTTACTGAGGTAGAAGAGCCCTGTGTTTTAGTTGAATTCATTTCCCACTCTCAAACATTCAAATGTCTTACCAGCAAGTTTAGAGTGGTTGCTACTTGTCTCTCGCAAGGATCAATCAGCAAAATGTCATCAAAGTGTTATATCTTGTGGAAAATAAATATGATAAATAACCCTGCAGAAGAAATTATAACATATGACTGGAGAATAGATAGACCCTGAGATGAAATAGTAAAGGTATATTGCTGGACTTCACAGCTGGATGCAAACTGTTTCTGGTGGACCTTATGAACAGGGTAGAATAAAAAAACATTTTTTAACATCAATATCTTTATGCCAGCCCCAAAGAATATGTTAATTTGCCCAAACAATGAAACCACATCTGGTGTGGCAGCTGCAATTTGAGTCACCACTTGGATAAGATTATGTGCATTGGGCAAGATCATTCTTCAGGATCCATCTGTCTTCTGTACAGACCAAATAGGAGAATTGAATGGGAGTGTGGTAGGATCCTCACCACTGCATTTTGTAAATCCCTGATGGGGGAACCAATCTCCATAGTCCCTTGAAGAATGTAATATGGCTTTGACTTATTACTGGCTTCCCTTTGGCCTTTTCCTCCATAATAGCTCTCTCTCTACAGATTAGAAAACGTATATAGGGATTCTGCCAGCTGCTAACTATTTTTGTTCTACCCATGCATTATGGAACTGGGGGAATAACCACAGAACGTATTTGGGGACCCACTGTGAGATGATGCTGGCCTAAAACTCTACTGATTACTTGACCTCCATAAGCTATTACTCCCACTGGAGGGCCACAGTGATGTTTTAGATCTCCTGGAATCATGTCAGATCATAGTCAGTGCTTGGAAGTCGCCTAAGATCTCTTTATTTCCTATTTCCCAATGCACAGTTACTCTGTTCCTTGAAAAGACTATAGGTCTCTTCAAAGAAGCCTGGGAGAAAGATTAACAATATAAAATAAATTTTTGGTAGTGTGTAGAGGTCTTTCCTCCAGGGAAGGTAGCCTGTCCTTCAATCAAGGGATTCTGGGTCTGTAAAATGTCTCAAGTCCTGGAAAAGACTGAGAGGATGGGGTTTCTGTTTATATAATTTGGATTAGATTTTTTTTCACTTGACTTAGAAATTTTCTACATATCCAATTCAAGTAAGAATTTGGTAGGCTTCCTAATTATTTCACTTCTAGAAACTCCAGGATTAACTAGGCGACACCATAGGTCTGTATGGGTCAGATTATTCTCACTGGTGCTTTGAGTCTGCTGCCCATTAAGATACCTATTCCCAGCTTTCCATTGCTGACTGAATGCCTTCACTTGTCCCTGACTCTGGAATCCAATTATACCTATTGTATTTAGATGTTTTTTGTTTTTAATTGAATGGTTGCAGTTCCTCTTGGCCTAGATTTTGGATGAATTCGAAAGCTATCCCCATTTCAGACCTAAACATAGTACTGGCTATCTTTGTTCTGATTATACCACAGTAGAACATCTCTTTGTGCCCAGTCCTCCTCATTTAATCCTTCGTAGGTGTTGTTCCCATGAGCAATCACTAATAAACTTCCTGTGTTCAATATATGAGTCAAAGTCTATTTCCCAGAATCTCAGCCTTAGACAATGCTCTTCTACCTAAATTGTTTTTCTACTGTATGATGTTCCATTTTACAACCAAACCATGATTCATTTTTCCATTCACTACAGACAGGAATAAAGATTGCTTTTTAAAAACATTGAATGTACCTAGATCTCTGCAGGCATATGAGCAGGAGTTTTCAGGAATAGACCTAGAACTGATTGCTGGGTTACAGGTTTTCTTATCCTAAATTGAAGGGTGACTATTCTATCAGAGAATATTTTTTGCT
The DNA here is from genome assembly GCA_963575145.1 of Galago senegalensis. NCBI lineage: Eukaryota > Metazoa > Chordata > Mammalia > Primates > Galagidae > Galago > Galago senegalensis. The sequence continues at coordinate 7,205 of CAUYTI010163466.1, forward strand.
GAAAATTTTGCTCAAGTGTTGTGCCTCAATGTCCTTAAGAAACTCTTGGTGTCTATTCAAAACTAAGTCTCTGGCCTCCGTTGATCCAATATGAGAATCCACTGAGGATGAAGAAGCTACTATCATTTTTCACAGTCTAATGTATAAGAATTCACTCAACTGTTAGAGATTTTTTTTTCATTTTTACACACATGTCCTAACATAAATGTTACTTCTAAGACCAAAACAAAAAATCATTCTGTTTATCTAAATACTATCTGTATTAACATGATTTTTAGGATCCAATACACATGCTCCTGTTCTATGTTTTAACACCCTTAATATCCTGTTTACTGGATCATAGCACCCCATGTACTATCAACATTACTATTAAGATCCTCTGTTCTGGATCTTTGACAAGCCAATCAAAAACATTCAGTGGGGAAAAGATTCCTTATTTAACAAATGGTGCTGGTGATCTGTAGCAGACTGAAACTGGACCCATACTTTTTACCATTGGCTAAGATAGACTCTCACTGGATTAAAGATTTAAACTTCAGTCAGGAAACCACAAAAAATACTAGAAGAAAGTGCAGGGAAAACTCTTGAATAAATCAGCCTGGGCGAATATTTTATGAGGAGGACACCCCGGGCAATTGAAGCAACATCACAAATACACTATTGGGACCTAATCAAACTAAAAAGCTTCTGCACAGCCAAGAACACAGTAAGTAAGGAAAGCAGACAGTTCTCAAAGTGGGAGAAGATAGTTGCAGGTTATGTCTCTGACAAAGATTTAATAACCGGAATCCATGGAGAACTCAAATGTATTAGCAAGAAAATAACAACTGATCCCATCTCAGGGTGAGCAAGGGCCTTGAAGAGAAACTTCTCTGAAGAAGACAGGTGCATGGCCTATAGACACATGAAAAAAATGCTCATCCTCTTTAATTGTCAGAGAAATGCAAATCAAAACTACTTTGAGATATCATCTAACTCCAGTAAGATTAGCTCATATCACAAAATCCCCAAACCAGAAATGTTGGCATGGATGTGGAGAAAAGGGAACACTTCTACATTGCTGGTGGGAATGCAAACTAATACATTCCTTTTTGAAAGATGTTTGGAGATCACTTAGACAACTAAAAATAGACCTGCTATTTGATCTACAATTCCTCTACTAAGTATATATCCAGAAGACCAAAAATCACATTATAACAAAGATATATGTACGAGAATGTTTACTGTAGCCCTATTCATAATTGTTAAGTCATGGAAGAAGCCAAAGTGCCCATAAACCCATGAAAGGATCAATAAATTGTGTATATGTACACCATGGAATATTATGCAGCCTTAAAGAAAGATGGAGACTTTACCTCTTTCATGTTTACATGGATGGAGATGGAACATACTCTTCTTAGCAATGTATCTCAAGAATGGAAGAAAAAGTCTTACTATGAAACCAATTTATAGCTTTCTTATGAAAGCTATAACCCAATTATAGCCCAAGAAGAAGAGGAAAGGAGAGACGGAGGAGAGAGGAGGGGGGAGGATGGGTAGAGGGAGAATAATTGGTGGGACCACACCTGTGATGCATCTTACAAGAGTACATTGGAAATTTACTAGATGTAGAATATAAATGTCTTAACACAATAACTAAGAAAATGTCGTGAAGGCTATTATGACCAGTTTGATGAGAGCATTTCAAATTATATGCAAAACCAGCACATTGTACCCCATGATTGCATTAATGTACACAACTATGATTTAATAAAAAAAAAAAAAAGTCCCTGAATATCTAACATGGTTTACCAAAATTCATCTAACCATTCCAAAACTTAAGAAAAGGAGAAGGGGATAGAGAAGGCAGGATAAAGAGAAAGAGGGTGGAAGGGCTAGAGAGAAAGAGAAGAGAGAGAAAAGAGAGAGAGGAGAGAGAATTTTATTATTCCTCTTGAATTTTTTTCCAATTTAAATGTGTCATATTGTGTGGTGCTAGAAATAAAGTTCATGCCAGCAGGTTCAAAGTTCTAAATTATTAGAAATAATTGTTATCCTAAGGAACTACTATATATAAGGTCAGAATGGTAAAATTATTTTGTTAGAAATCGCTTTTAAATTAAAGTCATTTATTATGAATGTAACCTGTTCTCTGGAAGTGCTGAATATAGTACTTAGTCAGCTGGAGTTCTAACCCAATTTATTTCTTTACCAGCAATCACTCTGGAAGTAGCAGAATATCTGGGGACTCCTGTCTGAACCAAAAATAATATTTGTTGCTGGTTTATTTTCTTACCCAATCCTGAAACACAGTCAAGATTTTTATAGTCCTTCTTATCCTTGTATATTACCAAGCCATACAGGAAATTTTATAGTAAATTACTAACTAATAACATCAAATAAATTATTAATTTAAAAGACTATTTTAAAAATTACCATCAATTATATATAGAAGAAAAATCATGGAAGGACAAACTGAGCTAGCCAAAGTTATTTTTTTCCTATTCTAAAATGTAGACTGTTTTAATGATTATCTGTGGCTAAACCCAAATAAGAATATTATTTGCAAATTAATTATGTTATAAGTGTGATTCGAGCTCCTTGTTTTTTAGGTAAATAGGCCTCCTGTCATTTGAGTGGGTGGGTCTTAGCCAACCCAAGCAACTTTGAGAAAGAAAAATAGCCAATCCCATCCCACTCTAGTCATCCATGTGAGGAAAGAGAAATACCCATCTGTACCTGTTTTTAGCCATCTTGTCTCACTCATGGAGAAAACTAAACTAAACCTAACTCAGTAACTGAAAAACGCTCAGGAAGGCACACTCTCCCTGAGGAACTGGTATCTAATCTCACAACAATATAACACTTTCCCTTACCTCACACCTTACAACAATATCAGTCTGGATTTAGTACAATAACAGGAGATTACAGTTAAAAATTACAAATCTCAAAGTTATTCAAGAAACTTACAGACAAAAGGGGAGACAAAACCAAGGACATCAGAGGACACTTATAAGGGCTTTGATGCCTGTAGCCACAGCAAACTACTAGGGAGATGAATATAAAACTTCACACTACAGGCCTGGCACCTGGATTCTTTTTATCCATAATATAGTGTCCCACTTTCAACAACAAATAACAAAATAATTATAAGGTATACCAGAGCACAAAAACACAGTTTGAAGAGGCAGAGCCAACATCAGAACCAGACTCAGAAATGAATGGCAGAGATTTTGGAATTGTCAGATTGTGCATTTAAAACAACTATGACCAATAGGTAAAGGTTCTGATACACAAAACGGACAGCATGCAAGAACAAGTGGGTAATGTACACAAATGTATGAAAACTCTAACAAAGGATCAAAAGGAAATGTTTGAAAATTAAAAAGTGAAGAATATCTTCAATGAGCTTATCCAATTACTGGATGTGACCAAAGAAACATCAATTTGCTTGAAGATATATTGATAGAAACTTTCAAAACAAATGCAAATAGAAAACATTTAATAATATATAACAAAATATTCAAGAACTGTGGGAAATTATAAAGGGTGCAATACATGTATATAGAATTATTAGGAGAAGATAGAAACAGAAGAAATATTAGAAATAATAGTGGCTTGAAATTTTCTGAAATTGATCATATCAAATCACAGAACATTGAGAATGATAAACACCAAAATATCTATACTGCAGAAAGTCAAAGACAAAAAGAAAATGTTTAAGAAAGTCAGGAAAGAAACACCCTATCTGTATAAATCAAGTGTAAGAGTCACATTGGACTTCTACTCATAATCCATGCAAACAAAAAGAAAGTGGAGTGAAATATGGCAGAATCTCTGTAAGTTGACCACCCAAGGGACTGTAACACGGTTGTCAACATACAGAGGCGGTCAACATAAAGAGCTAGGCCTGCCATACTGATATGTACTTGTGGTGTATGTCCAGTCTACAGAGGTTAGGTCAACTTAAGGAGGTGTCACTGGAGGGAGGTGGTCAACCATGAAGGCTCTACTGTAGTTACAGTGCTAACCCCTTCAAAGTCCACTTCATTTATCCTATTTCTTTATAATTTTTTAAAGATCACTGTTGTCTGAGTTAGGTGACTCTCCTTTGTTTTTTTCATCATTCACTTGTGAATCATTTTAATTTTCTTAATTATCATTACTTCAAGGCTCACTGACAAAGCAAGTGTGTGCGTGTGTGTGTGTGCGTGCACATGCACACTAATACAAGTATTTATACATCCGTTTATTCATGTTTCTTTGTGTGGCTACCTGTATCAATAAGTTAAATATGTCCATAATGCTGTCTCTAAGTCAGTATCACATAGATTGTTCTAATCTTTTCTTTGTGTTTATTTGAAAATGTCTATTTCAAAAGTGAGAAACCTGTCCCCACTTTTCACCATCCATTTACTTAATTGTTCACAACTAGTATACTCATATAGAAATATTACCATCACTGTCTTGTACAACTGTGGCAAACAATTTTTTCAACTAGAGTATAGTTCTCACATATAGTTTCTTTTATCTTTACTTTTAAGACTTTATTCACTTCCAAAGTTATACAAATCAATATATTTCCCTAACTCTGTCAGTATTATTTCATGCATTTCTATTATATTCATATTTTGTCAAATTTTTCATTCCAACTTTCTAAATGATAATTGTTCTTAATTATTATAATTATCCCTTTTGGGGACAGGGTCTCACTTTGTTACCTAGGCTACAGTGCAGTGGTGTCATCATAGCTCAGTATAATGTATAACCTCCTTTGCTCAAGTGATTCTCCTGTTGCAGCTTCCCTAGTAGGTGGGACTACAGGTGTGTACTACCACATCTGGCTACTTTTTTTTTAAATTTTATTTTGTAGATATAGGGTGTCTCTATGCTGCTCAGGCTGGTTTTGAACTCCAGGCCTCAAGTAATCCTCTAGGCTTAGCCTCCTATAGTGCCAGCACTGCAGGCTGGAGCCACTGAGCCTGACCTTTTCTTAATTGGATGTATTTAGATTTACTCTTTGTGCTATGCAGTTCTGTGGGCTTGACAATGAATAGTGTCACATATTCACCAATACGGTATCATAGAGAATAATTCCACCACCTTAAAAATTCTCTCCACTTCACGTACTTGACTAGCTCCCCTTTCCTTTGGTTCCTTGGCAACCACTTATGTTTTAAGTAGATCCTTGTTTCTCCTATTCCAGGTTGTCACAACTGGTAGGATACCATACTCAGCCTGTGTACATTGGACCTTCCACTTAGTCATATGCATATAAGATTCCTTCATGTCTTTCAAACCTACCAGCTCATTTATTTAAATGTTGCTGAATAATATTTCCCTGTGTAAACATATGACAGTTTGTTAACCCATTCACCCATGAGAGACATCTTGATCTTTCTAATTTTTAGTGCTTTTGTATAAAACTGCTGTGAACATTTGTGTGCTGGTGTTGTGAGCCTCCACTAGTGAGATGACCCCTTTTGCCATCAAACAGAACGTTGACAACAGATTTGTATTCCTAATTATTAAAAATATTTTAGTTATGGAATGTGAAGTTAGTATTGTATAATGTACCAAACCTTTCAAACTGAAAGGTTGTTGATAAAAATTAATCACTACTTTCGAAACATTAAATGTACATTTTACCAACTATGTTTGCTTTAGAATTTTAAAAATGCTCTCTTGACAATATCTATTCTTTTAAACATTCCACCTGAAAGCTAGAATTATGTATGATTGCACTGATCATGGTGGATGCAAGGAAAATGATTGGGTCAGCCTCGTCCCAGGGCTGCCAGAATCAAACATATGAAGTTATTATAACCAAGGTCTACAAAAAGTCCTGAAGAAACAGACTTGAGAAAAATGAAGGGAGCCTGTGAAAGTTACTGTACTATTTGTTCACTTGGAAGAGGTTGGGGAATGATCACTGACCTCTAAGTAACAGAGAATGGAACTCATCTTTCACTTCTGAATGAGCTCCTGGCTGTAATTGATGGCATCTCCTGAAATGGCTGTGATCATTAGGGCTCCAGTGACTGAATTAAAAGAAAATGAAGGATGCAGATGGCTGTAATAAGGGAGGAAAATGCATTTCTTCCTGGTGACAGATACAACTGATCATTTTACAAGGAAGTGCTTTACTAAGAGTGTTTCAGCTATGTAGTTCTCAGGGAAAATGAAGAGTAATGTAAAAATTGGACACGATGAAACTAGCTGTTTCATTCCAGATATTGACTGCACAAGTCACTTTCAATAAATCAGCTGCTTATTGTACCTAAGACAGTGGTTTGTTAATATTATGAAGGCACTATAAAATGTTCTCTTTGGTTAGGCAATCTTTGACATCATGTGATAAACTGGAAGTTTTATTTAAACTTGTACTTTCTGTATGTCTTTTGATTATCAACATTCGCATGATTAGGCATGTTTACTTAGGAAAATCTTTGGTTTTCCAAAACAGCCCAGAGTCAGAAATTTTTTCCATAAATGGCCAGATAGTAATAGTACTTATTTTAGATCTTTGTGAGCTATATAGTCTCTGAAACAACAATAGCTGTGGGAGAAATCATCTATAGATGATGGTAACAGAATGAATATGACTATGTTCCAATAAAACTTTATTTATAAGAACAAAGCACAGCTGGATTTGGCCATCATACTGGAATTAGTGGATCTCTGATCTTAAAAATCTATCCAGCTTACCAACAGTGCTATAAATAAGAAACATTAGAAATCTTAACAGCTTTTGACAATAAAATAAAGCACTAAAATTAGATATTTTGATCTTCTATGGAAGTGGGAATATGAGCGTTTACTGTTTGATTAATAAAAGAACCAGGGATTGTTGGCAACCTGCATGTTTTAGTCATAAGGAGGAAAATAAAGTTACTTCATAATTACTCCACTGATTCATGTAGAGAGGCACAGTGGACATTAAACCAGGTATTTTTGAGTGCTGTTGCATCTTTATTTTTGGCTTCTAGCCTTCTATACAATATTGTTAAACTACTTAATTAAGTATTAAAGATTATTTTTAAATACCCACAAGTGATTTTTTAATTTCACTAATTAACTCTAAAATGAGGTAGAGTTTTCCTATATCATTTTATCACAGCATTTTAAATAATAAATTAAGTATTCAAGAGATTTTGTTAAAAACTGCAATTACTAAGTTTCATGATATCATCACTTTTGCTTATATGCTCAGTGCCATGGCTATTTTTCCAATTTAAAGGAAAAAAACAACTCTTTATCTAAAAGACTCACCAGGACAGGAGCTTGGGGATCATTTAAAATTTCTAATATATAGGATCACTTTCCTTGTGCCAATTATTCCCCTCCATATGGTTAAAGGTACCTGGTGTCAGCTTAAAAATAAGATCGTTATTGGATAGGCTAAAATTTTATCCAGCATTTTTTGAGCAAGTTAGGGACTTGAAAATCCATTCATTCAAAATGCTGCAAGTGGAGAGTAATCACTTAACTGTGGATATCTGCCTTTGGCTTACGTTTCTAAGACTTTGAAATAAGGAGTTATATGATTTCTACAATATAAGGTGCTGCATAAGAACTCCAGTAAAACTGGTTTTTTGTTTGTCCATGTATTTTAACCCAGACAAGATTCTTTGTATCATACCCAGAAAAGATTTCTCTGATGGTCAGAATTGGTTATTTGATTATTTCTAGATGTGACTTGTTCCCTTCACATTTCTCCCATTTCCCCTTTTAATATGTACAGTAAGAGAGGTGCTCCTATGGTTGGGTGACCAGACATTCCGATTTTGGCGGGACAGTCACGCTTTTCAACAATTTGTCCCACGTCCAGCGGCATTTATAAAAGTCCCAACTTTTGGAAAGAATGCACAAACAGGCTGGAGAACAAGAAGGGAATATACGGGTTTTCCACCGCCATATGGCTATTTCGCCAGAATATGAGTTTTATATTATTTTTGTTAATTTTATAATGTTAAATTGTAATAAATAATTGCTGAGACGTGATTATGGAGAACTACTTATCAAAGTTTGCCTTGTTGTCAGGCCCTGCCCGGCGCCGTCCCCTGCCCTGAGCCCCCGACTCTGCCCCAGCTCCGCCCCTTAGCCTTGTTGTCCCCCCTTACAGATGTTAGAATCTGCTCACCCTATCCTATGGGTGGTTCAAGGTCAAGGACCTTCATGAACTGTGTCTGTTTCACAATTCCATCTCCTGAAAGTCCTTTAGTTCTCCTCCATGGTTGAGGTTATTAACAGCTGACTCTGCTTTCATTATGTCATTTCTTATCTTTCAGGAATCTCTTTGTTTCATTTAGTTGAAATTAAAAAACCAGTAGAGTTTTCCTCTGGTAATCACCTTGCCCCATCATTGCTTCACTGCTAAGTGAAAAAGAATGGGAAGGCATTTGCAGGCTAGAAATCTTTCTTGGGCCAAAGGTCAAAACATTTTTTCAAGAAGCTCCCAGGAAACCTATCAAATGCAATTTAAAAGCATTTGTGAAACAATAATTTGTCAAAATGTGATCATAAATCCTTCTTTGGAAAAAATAAAGAATAAAAATCTGTTTTTCATTAGTTTTTAATATTGGAAGCTTCCATTAACCATTGGTGTTTACTTTTCAAGAAAGGTATTTAACTACCCACATGAGTTCAAGGTGAACAGACCATAATTTCAGATTTTGAAATTATTATTTAGCTCCTTAAGTAGGGGGTTGAGGATAGGGAGAGAGAGAGAGAGAGAGAGAGAGAGACCTAAGGACAGTGAGAAAATAGAGATTTAGCTATTAATAGGACCAAGAGTTTCCTAAGAACTCTGCAGTATTATTTGGTAATCTGTGGCTCATGAGATAAATTTGGCCACCTGTCTGTTTTTCTATAGCTAATGAGTACAAGTGTTTTGTACCTTTTCTAATTTAAAAAAAAAAAAGAAAGAAAGAAAAAGAAAAGGAGAAGAAATTGTGGTATGTGAAAATTATATGAAGTTTAAATTTCAGCGTTCACAAATAGAGAAGCTCAGGAATTTTACCCCCAAATATGACTCCTTGGTATAAAGAGTATTTTGAATTATGGGTCCTTTGAGATCAAAAAGCATTGGAAGGGGCTTTCCCTCTCTGTGCAAAAACCAGACTGCAGATCAAAAGAACAGTGGAGCTCCACTCTTCTCCCAGTTATCTCCATATACTGCAGGAAAGAGGATCAAAAATACAACTGGACCTAGTCCAAGTCATTTAAAACACAGTATCTGTCTCTCAGGTTAAGATAGATTTCAATCTGTTTCCCCATCCATTGTCCATCACCCCTCAACAGAATTACCTGGACTCCCTGTATACCACTTCCTCTAGTTTGAAGGTGTGTACAAACCCTGGATCCCACTGGGACACTGCGTACTTTCTCTGTGATACTCCCCACATGCATGGTAAATAAACCTTTCTCTGATCTAATCTGTCAGGGAACTTTTAGGGGAAAACACAATTTCTCCCCTACCCCTGCAGTTTGACATAACCCTGCAGGATCTCAAAGCTGCTCTGCTATCCTGAAAGCCAGTGAAGAAAATTGAAACAACTACCAGCCCGCAATGAGAGAAGAGTGGTAAACTGATACCTCAACTTACCCATCAGACTCCCTGTATTTCCCTCTCTGTGAGCTTTGGTTGAGCAGATGGTGAAAGGTCTTTCCTTTCCAAATTTAAGATTAATGATAGCAAAAGTTTTTGTGAGTGACTCTGGCATTGGTATTATTTGGGGGCACTTTGTGGTAGGAATAGTGACATTGTTTGACTCCCTCTTCTCTCAGAAACAGCCTTCTTGTTATTGTTTTCTTTTGTGGATTGTGTCTCTGTGTCCTAGGGAGCAACAGGAGCCTAAAGCTTCTATCAGCCCACCCTTTGAGCCAGCCCTGCAGACTCTCCAGTTACTTGATTCTGACTAGACTGGTGTCTCTCAAGACCAAATTTGCTACAGCTCCCTAGGGGGGAGTGGGGGGAGTGTGAGTTTTCCCTCTCATCCTGTTGTTTGTCCCTGAGTCTGTCTTGTGACTGAGGGAATTTTCTCCTTAGTCTCCACCATCTGGGGGGCAGGGTTTTTTAGGATCACGTCAAGCAGCCAATCTGAAAAAGACTGTGGGCCTGAGACGTGGGAGTAGCACAACCTTGGTACCAAACCTATCAAGCTCTCAGGGGAGTCTTTGTCCTAAGATGTCATCATATTCTATTTGTTATCTCATTTGTTTCTCTGTAAATTTTGGAGACTCTTGGAAACTGCTTTCTCTGTCTCTTTCCAGGCGAAACCAGGAAAATTACCACCTGGGTTTTCTAGGAAGAGGCCTTGGACCGAGTCACTCTTGGAATAAATACATCATTGAGATAAATGGCAAAAAGACAGATCCATAAATTAAAAGACTTCTGAATTTTTAAAATAAATTTTAGAGATCTCTTATTTGAAACAATTGCTTTATTTGTGTTAATATGGAAATTAGATTTTAAAAAGACATATATACAGTATTGTAGCTAGCCTTAAAAATTCTCTTGACAAAATTGAAGAGTATCTGCTTTAAAACAAAGATAAAAACCCTCGGAGCACTGCCCTTGTGGGAACAGTGGCAGAGGCCAATTTCCCTGATGGTGAAAGTCCTGTGCTTTCTCCTGCGTGCCTGGGTTTGATTCCCGGACAAGCAATGAGCCTGTTCTCGTCTGATATTTGTGTAACTTTTGCCATTTATTGATTCTCTCCCCTCTGTGCACAGCTTTTATTGCCTGTGTTCTGTGAAGGCGTATGGGCTTTTAGACACGTATTTATGTGTAAATGGTCAGCTGAAAAGCTGGAGCCCCAGAAAATCTGCCTGGAAAAAGATATGCGTTATGCTTTGTTTATGACTGGCCAGACTTTTCCGTGAGCTGCTTTCGTGACTTTTCTGGCTCTCATGAAAACTGGTACTCACCTCTTGAAAGACACCTTTTTCTTTGATTTATGTGTTTCGCTTAAAAGGATACTTTAGTTTAAAGTTTCCAAATCCAAAAATGTCAGCTGTTTGTCCCAGCTGAGGTCTGCTCTGTTCATCCTGACTCCTTTCTACTTCCTCCTCCTGGGTGATCATGCAGTCCCAGCTAATCCCAGACAGCCAGTGGTTCACTTGTATTCAGGTGGGGCCACTGCAGAGCTGTAACCTTCCAGAGGCTTCCACACCTCACTCCCATTTTCTGCACGCCCCCTTCTCTTTTTCTGCCCATGAATCTTGTGTCTCTGAAACTGTACTAGAACTGCCCAACTTGCGAATTACCCTTTGCTTAGTTAAACTCTACTGAATTTAATTTTTTATCACAATTGTGTTGTGAGGTTAGCTCCCTGAGGCCCCCAGGAGCACAGGGAGTCCAAGCAAGGTGCTCCCGGGAGCTGTTGCCCTTAGCTCTCCCACCACAACCGAGGCTTGTAAGTTCTCCCTCAGACTCCAAAGTGCCAAAGATCTGCGCTTTGAGCTCTTTGAGTTTGTTTGAGCAATTTTTTGATCTTACTGGGTTCAAAAGTTACAAAAGAAACTAAAGTAGGTCTGGGATCAGAATGGATCTGATAATTAATTAGCTTAGACCCATTTGGAGGGCTCAAATATCTGACTGGGTCAGGGAGAAACTGATCTTAAATGGCAACACTACCAGGGTACCAACTCCAGGTTTCAGGAATTTGTCAAGATTTGTGTTCTACCCCCTTTCCCCTCTGTCTTATGTCCTGGTGTGAGGAAAAATCATTGCCTAAGATGATTACGTAGGTCTGAGAACCAAATCTAAGACTGAAGGCAAAGATAGGATCCTTAATTTCTGAAGAATTGACTACTGTGACCTTTTGGCTATGCCTACTGATACATGTGTAAGTTTTAGGCCCTAGAAAACACAAATTGCAAAATCTTACTAAAGGCAAAATTGTTGCTTAGCTAGGAATTGCTTAAAACAATAAAATAGGAAATTAAAAGATTGATAGTCTAACTATAAAATAGTAACATTTGAGAGCCAGAAAATAAAAATTCTTCATAAGAGCTATGAGGCTGCTTCTGTCTGAGTGTGCAACTGTCTATGTATCTATATATGTAATTATTTATGCCTGATATTTCACTACTAGAGTTCCAATTAATTAGCTTTATATAATCATAAGTGCTTAAATCAAATATTTTATCAAGAAGATAAAACTTAAATGCTTTTTAATTCCACGTGATTTTAATAATACTTTAAGTGGGCATAGCTCAACTTTCTTTTTGATTCTCTTATACCCTGATTCACAATCTTACCTTACATTCACCTTCAAAAGGAGATAATTAACATGGACTCAAATACCTCTGATACTATGAGTCTCCTTCAATAATCTTCCGAATTCTCTAAGCTGATTTAGACTCTCTAAGCTTCACCCAAAGATCCACTGTGTTTAGTACTCATTCAGTACGTTGATAATCTTTTACTCTGTAAAAAGGTTGCAGCCTTAGACTTGTTCTTTTAAAGACTCTCAACCAAATGAGACCATGCACTCTCTAGGTTTGGACCCCAGTGGTACAGACAACTATTAGTTTTTTATGGTATAAAATGTCTCAGGGGCTCAAGGTCACCCCAAAATGCCTTGAGTCAACTTTGCCCCTACCTCACTAGAACTTACAGCCTGGCAAAAGGGAAAGCTGCTGTATTTAACACATTCTACATATGTCTTCGGAGTCTGACGTGCAGTTTGCACAATTTGGGAATCTCATCTCTTAATTCCTGATGACAACCTATTGGCAATGGATTTATAATATCAGATTGATTGGATATTGGGCCAAGTAAGGTCCCTGTAACCTCTTTTCTTTTTGCCTTTTGACTTATCTACCATTACATAAAAAAGGATACACACACACACACACACACACACACATATATGTAGTTGGCAGGGATACACACACACATACCCATATATATGTAGTTGGCAAGGATACACACACACACGCACACACTCATATATATGTAGTTGGTACTACCCTGGAATCTATAATGTCTCTGACCAAATTATTACCCAATGCACTATTCGTAAATCTCAACAAATCTGGAGAAAACCAACACTTTTCAGGAGCCCACCAAAGACCTGCATTGCCCCTTGAGGCACTCCAAGCTGAATTCATAGGTTCACCTCCACCTTTAGACTTTTCTCACTATTTGGCTATTGTTTATATGATTGGTGGATGGACCAAGCGCTGGCCAACAAAGCATGCTGATGCTGCAACAATGGTAAAGAGATTAGTAACTGAGATTATTCCTTCTTTTGGTATTTCTTTGTGGATTGAGTCAGATCAGAGGGCTCATTTTAAACTACTTGCTTGCAAAGACTCTGGGGTACTTATTATAATTTCATATCCTATATCATCCCCAATTCTCAGGGTAAGAGTTTTGTAACAATCTATAAACAAAAAAGCGTTTCAAGGCACTGGACTTAAAAGGCCAGAAGCAAACATTAATTTTGTACCTTATCAAAATCTGGAATGCTCCAATTAAGAGATGTGGTTTAACCCCCTTTGAAATGGTATTCTGTCACACCAGGCCTGCTTCCACCTCTAAACCTTCTATTCCTGGACTAGCTAAACACTACAGGTATCCAAGTGAATAATTTGATGCCATGAATAGCTATGCACAGATGCTAACTGATATGCTGGGAATGTATTATCAACAGGAAAAAGGAGCATGGCCTCTGCCACTGACAAGACTTGTCATCTGTTTGACTAAAATACCATCTTTTTGGAAGAGGCCATGTGCTGTCACCTTGCTGGGAAGGCCCTTGTGATGGACTGCTAATCATTTTATACTTCCATAAAAATAGAAAGAAAAGTCCTCCTGGATCCGTGTGATCTACACTTCCTACACTAAGACAATAGAGGACTGCCCCTATAGGAGACTCAAAGTCAGAGCTTCCAGGGCCAGTGCCCAGGCCCTGCGGCAAAGGTCTTCACAAATTATGCTGCTTTTCCCAAGATCTGGGGTCAAGAAACCCTCTTTATCTAAATACGCTTTTTTCCCTTTTTATGCCCCCTTGAAAATGGTCTTTTTTAAGCACTTCTTTTAAGTCTCCCCCCTTTGAGGATTGCACATTGAATGCCGAGTGGAGATTGTTTCAACCTGTCCCATTCTCCCTTTCATCTTCCACTGTGACTCTTCTTTACATAATGCCTTGCTTTTACTAATCATTACTGTTTTCTCAGCAGGTCAGGCAGAGACCCAGCATCCTTTTACCCCAGTCTTTCAAATCCCAGCCACACTCACTAATCAATCTAATTCCTGGTTATGCAACATCCATCTAGGTCATACAATGTGAGTCCCTGGTGGAACAGGTCTGGGGGATGAATGTATAACAACATGTGGCGTCTACAACCAGAGAAAAAGACTTCATGTTTCTGTTGGTGAGTCAACTGGACAAAGAAGATCCTCTACAGAAGCTCAAAAAGCTGTCTTTTGTTCAGATAAAATTACTAGAAAATTTTTTTATTTTTTGTTTGTGAGATACCAGAGCAAAATGATAAACTCTCCAGTTTCATTCCACAGACCACATTCTGTACCCTTAGGTGGTGGTGACACACACCCTCATGATGTCAATGACTATATCACCAGATGTTATGGAAGGCTCAAAAGCCAGGCCTGTGCAACTTGGGGCAGTTCATTTTCTCCCACTGTTAAGTTGCCAGACATTGAAGATTGTGTATCAACAGAGTGAAAGTCCTAACTGACTTTGTTAAGTGACAAAGCCAAGCCCTTTAACCGCCAGAACTGTTATCTTTTATAACAGATAATTTACACCGTGTTCTGTTCATGCACCCTGGCAGGGGCACGTGACAACTGGAGATGTGGAAGTGCCCATGAGGAAGAAGAGACTTGCAAATATCAGACAGGGAGGCCCTAATGTACTCTTCTCTTCTTGTGTGATGTAATGTATAAGTGGTTCCTGCCCAGATGGTTAGACTGCTATAGACTTGGTTATCTGACATTTTGTATTAACAGATATTCCACTTTAATTATTAGCCAAATTATGAACTTGGGCTCTTTCATTCATAAAGTGGTACCAAGCAAACATAGTAGATGTGATACTATAAAATTACTTACTTGTACGTGTATATCAGTACATCAAAATTCTAAGTTCTTTATGATGTTCAAGACCCCACACCCAGCAATTGGAACTCATGAGATTGAAAAGACAGTGTTGCATCTCTCAAT
This sequence comes from Galago senegalensis, assembly GCA_963575145.1. Lineage (NCBI taxonomy): Eukaryota > Metazoa > Chordata > Mammalia > Primates > Galagidae > Galago > Galago senegalensis. Next base: position 22,383 of record CAUYTI010163466.1, read on the forward strand.
GGCAGTAGACAAGAGTTCAGTATCACTACGCAAGCATTTGGAGCACTTCCCTTAGAACTCACAATGTAGCCTCTCTTGTATTTGATTACCAACCAATTCTAGATGCCCTAACAGTCCAACAGAGAGAAGCTTGCATAATTATTGTTCAAAAAATGCAGTTTCTATAGAAAACCATTGGGCAAATAGAGGATGTGATCAGTACATCTTTAAAGACAAGATAAATACTCTGCATCATATTAATGAAGACCTATTTCCAAGAAGGGGAGACTGGCTTAATGGGCTATGGGAAATGTACTTAGATTTGTTCCTTTCTACTTATTCCCTTTCTAATTTATGTTCTTGTCTCCCTATCTACTTCTCCTGCTACTGGCTACTAAGCAGGTCTCCTTCTCCATAGCCACTGACTCAACTTTTAATGTGTCCATCATCTGAGGAAGTTCCAGATAGGAGGAGTGAAGGAGCATGGGAAATTTAACCCCAAAATATGACTCCTTGGTATGAAGAGTATTTTTTTTTTTTTTTGGTATGAAGAGTATTTTGAATTGCAGGCACTTTGAGATCAGAAAGTATTGGAAAGTGACTCCCTCTCCATCTGCATAAATCAGACAGACAGATCAAGAGAACACTGGATTTGCTTCCTCTCTCAGTTCTTTCAATATATTGCAGGAAAGATCAAGAATGCAGCCAGACCACATCCAAATCATTTCAAACCTAATACCTGTACAAGTTAATCTGTTCTCCCTATCCCTTTGTCCTACCTAGCAACTCATTATTGCTCCTGAACAGAATTACGTGTATTCCCCATGTTCCCCATTCCTTCTAAAAGGCATGTATGGAAATATTGGGATCCCATTGAGATACTGTGAAATCACTCTGTGATTCTCCCCATGAGCATGATAAATAAACCTTTCTTTTATTAATCTGCTTTAATTGTCAGTTGATCTTCAGAGGACTTTGAGGAGAAATGGCAAGCTTCCTTCCACCCTCACAGAATGAAATTTGAATTACATCAATTAACATTTGTAGGAACTTTTCTTTCTTTTGATAGAAGCATCTACTTAATACTCTAAAATATTTACTATATGACACTTACTAAAATATAGTTAACTGACTCTCACCCTTGAGAATATTTCTATAATTACAGAGTTTCTACAACTCCAATTGTTTATCCTAAGTGTATGTTGCTCACCTGCTTCATAGAAAATTGAAGATATTTATTCTTTCACACCTATATTTTCTAGGGAAACTTAGAATTATTTTAAAAGTCAAACTTGATTTTCAAAATTTTGTGCTTGTAAAACAGTGATATATATTGAATGCGTTTCTTCAAAATAAGTCTCATGTCTGAGCTAGTCATGAGTATGATAAAAATAAAAAAGAGCCAAATATTTGAACCATTATGGAAATATTATACTATAAAAATTAGACAACTTTCTTATACATGATAGATATATCAGCCCCTGAATAATCACAAATATTGTAAGTTCCTAGAGATCATTTAGACATGCAATTAAAGCAAAACTTGAGTCGAACACCTATGTCAGGCTATTTCTAAGATGTTCTCAAACTGCTCCTTCCCTGATGTGCATTCCCTGTATAATCTTTTCTCCTTTAGATTGGACAAGACCAGTGAATATAATGAGATTTCACTCTAGTGATTAGTTATGTTATATGACACAGTTGACTTTAGAAAAGGAAGCTTATCTGGGTGAGCTGATTTAATCCCATGAGCCTTTTAAATCTGGGTCCAGATGGCAAACTGTGAGGAAATCAGTTTTAAAGCAACAAGAGGCAGGTTTGAGGGGTTGAGAATGGCCCAGGTCAATAGCCAACAACAACAAGAAAATAATAATAACATTCATCCTGTACCCTCAAGCAGCTGACATCTGCCATGACCTGATGAACTTTGAAGAGGACCCCAAGTGTCAGGCAGGGTAGCAGCCTTGGCTGATACATTGATTTCAGACTTGCAAGTCCATAAGTAGAACAGCCATGCTGTGCCAGACCGTTGGGACACAGAAATTGTGAACTAATATAACAGCAAGGTTTGAAGTTGCTAAATTTGTTGTGTACTGTTACACAGCAATAGAAAACTTGTACACACCTGATCAATTTTCAAAGGGAAATTGAATGCCTCTCCCTTTCTCTTGAGATCCTTGAGGAACTTCTGCTTAATCATCTCCAGCCGTGTTGTCCTTTTTTGTCTGAATGTCTATTTCCCAGTGTGTTCATCATCTTCTACATTTGGCACCCCTTTCTTATTCACGGAAATGACAGTTATGGCACTTCTGTTTATTTTGGAATTATATGAAGCAATCTGAGTACAGGGAAAGGCAGGCAACATGAGGTGGGGAGTATACGTCCTTCTAATAAGTATCTTCTGATCTTGTGATTGTGAGGAAATCTGGCATGCTTTCTTCTTGGATTCCAAGATTTCCCACATTATTAGACCCCCAAGTCTAATGATCTGAACCTTATTCTCAAATTACTGATCATGTATTATGAAAAACAATCCCTCCTGTCTTAGTTTTTTGAAAGTTTTTTTCCCAGAGTCCCCCTTGTCATAATCAAACGCTCACATATCTGTCCCAAAAGAAGAATGTTATTCCATGAAAGACATTTTTATATTAATTCACATCTCCACATATTAAAAATTAAACTTGGCTTGCTTTCTTACTAATTTGGTGTGAATTCAAGTATCTGGATATGTTTTGTAAGAAAATTATTTTAGCAAATAATAAATATTAGATTATAAAATTCAAGGGGGTAACTTTACAGAAGTTGTGACATTTTCACTTCACCTCAAATAGAGATTTTCTATTTTCATCTCTAAGTACCTATTTTTTCTTTTCTATACATTTATATTCTATGAATTCAAAAACAATAATAGTATTTTGCTTCTTTAACTTTCTTAAATGGTCCTTCCACGTCCAGAGATTTGAATTGATCTTTTTGATCTTTCAAAAAGATCCATCTTTTTTAATGCTGAGCAATGTAGTTCCTCTTTTATGTTTGTATAAAATTGCTTAAAAATAAGTTATGTGTTTTTTTTTCTTGACCAAACATCTCTACCACTGGCCATTTTAATCCTTTCTACAAATTATAAATTATTAGTAGACAAATAAACTAGTTTTGCAGGCAAGAATTGGAATAGCATTGATTTCACAACTGTTTTCTCTTTAAAGAATTAGGGCTTCCTTTGGGGTACAAATATATTGCCTGTATGTCAAGATTTTTAGAGAAAATAGAAACTGTGGTGATGGTGTGACTCTATTTATTCACTCTATAGATGTAGATACAGCAGGTCTTCAAATAAGGCTGATTTTTCAATGTGGTTTCATTATAATGTTGATAAGAAAATTTAAAAAAAAGTGATTCCTGGCCTGAGCCACTGTGTAGCTTCCCCATTTTCCCAGGTCTGCACAGGTTTTCTCTGGGCACTCCAGTTTCTCTCCCTTACCAAAGACATGCATGTCAGGGGAACCGTCATGTCCCAGGGGTTCCACTCCATTGGGTGTGGGTGTGTCAGGGGAGCCGTCATGTCCCAGGGGTTCCACTCCATTGGGTGTGGGTGTCAGGGGAACCGTCATGCCCCAGGGGTTTGACTCCACTGGGTGTGGGTGTGTCAGGGGATTCATCATGTCCCAGGGGTTCCACTCCTTTGCATGTGGATGTGTGCACGACACTTACGTGAGGGGATGAGTCTTGTGCATATCAATTAACCTATGGTAAACTTGGTTCTGTTCCACATCATTTGACTTGTAGATGTTTCTAAGAACATATTGATGACATTAAGTAAGGACTTCCAAAATAACGCATTCTGTATTCTTATTTTGCTATATGGTTAGTAGCAAATGCTATATGGGGCTTCATTTCTAGTTATTCTATTATTAGTATTATTATGGTTTTTTGCAATTTTTGGCCAGGACCCAGTTTGAACCCACCACCTCCAGTATATCGGGCCAGTGCCCTACTCCTTTGAGCCACAGATGATGCCTCTAGTTATTTTTTAAATACTAGTGAAATATTTTTCAAACTTTTTTTGGTCCTGTCTTCCTAAACTTGCCAATTTCTGCTAGGTTGCTTTTATAAAGTCACTTTGCTCACCTCCGGAGTGATTAATACATGTCTATATAACAACTGGTCTGTTGAATAATTGACTGAGATAGAGTAACAATCATCCAGTTAGTAAGAGATATTCTGATTTATGTATCCTCTTGTAAGAATAATATACTAAGGCAGATATCATTAATATCTTTGTGAAGCTTTTTCTTTCCTTCACACTCATTTAATTACTCCTTGTTTATATTACTACAGTATCATGCTTATTTCATATTTACTTTCATTTAAAAATTATTAATTAAAGAAAATGGCAATATTATTTTTAATCAACTTCCTTGCCTAGTATTCCCATGCTCCATGTGCTCGACTCAAGTATTTTTGTGAGTGGGCAAACAGAAAGAATGTCTTGAATGATGGTTTACACTTGGACAAGCTCCTGCATTCCAGTTATGGGTGCTCTTGCCCTCTCTCTCACATGACACACGGAGCACACCCATAAATTTCACAGGATGGAAAACTCCTCATTTTTTTTCTTTTTTTTTTTTTATTGAATGTTAACTATGTACATTGATACTATTCTGGGGTACAGTGTGGGGTTTTCACATGCATTCTGAAATACTGGTCAACACAGCCTTCACAGCCAACAAACTGGTCAACACAGCCTTCATGTCATTTTCTCAAAAAGTATCTTTTCAATTGGCAAATTCAAGTAGACGGCAGCTAAGCTTTCAAAATATACCTTACTCATGTATCCATAAAACCATTCCACAGTTTTTACAGT
>CAUYTI010163467.1:0-11180 GCA_963575145.1 Galago senegalensis
GGCGCCTGTGGTCCCAGCTACTTGGGAGGCTGAGGCAGGAGACTCGCTTGAGCCCAGGAGTTGGAGGTTGCTGTGAGCTGTAATGCCACAGCACTCTACCCAGGGGGACAGCTTGAGGCTCTGTCTCAAAAAAAAAAAAGAGTCACTGAGCTGGAGAACAGGGCACTTAAACAGGACCGACCATGGATCGACATGCTCGATGCTTTCAGCCCTTGCTGCCCCAGCTCCTCCATGGACAGTCTAAGCTACCCAAGGGAATGGCTAGTTTGAGATATTTGGGGTATGTTTAAGGGATGAGTTCCCATGACTAGCGAATCCTATTCCACACCAGTGAGCCAATCTCCTCAGCTTCCCCACCGCCATCTGGGGGCTTGCTTCAGGACTCTGCAAATAGAAGGAAGCAAAGAGGCAAGGCTGGAGAATGAACCTAAACAGGAATCAACCCCAGCCAAGTCCCTTTACCTCTCACGGCCTCGGGACTCATCTCTAAAAAGTGAAGACAGGAAAAGAAAGGGACCAGACGAGATGTTCTTGCTTGGAGTCCAAGACAGTGCTTCAAGGACCCATGAACCACGTGCCACCATGTCATACATCAACGCAATTTCTTGGGAAGCAGGGCCACAGCCCACTTCACCTTCCCAGAGGTGTGCCCAGTGCTGATGATTATAAACATCAGACCCTATTGAAGAGCCCTCTTCAAGTCCCTATTGAACTTCAAAGTTCTTTAATTCTGGCTCCAGTGCGCCATTGCTCGGCGGTTAGGGCACCAGCCACATACAGAGGAGCTGGCAGGTTCAAACCCAGCCTGGGCCTGCCAATCAACAATGACAACTACAAGAATAAAAAAATAAATAAAATACCAGGCATCGTGGTGGGCACCTGTAGTCCCAGCTACATGGGAGGCCAAGACAGTTTGAGGTTGCTGTGAGCTGTGATGCCATGGCACTCTACTGAGGGCAACACAGTGAAACTCTGTCTCAAAAAAAAAATTATTTAATTCTTCTATAGGAAGGGGGGCTGGATCAATAAAAATTAACACACTTATAAGCCGTTTAAAGCTGGCCAGGGAGCTTTGCTCAAACTCACCAGGAAACAAGAGGGGAAACCAAGGTTCTGCTCAGTGAGCAGGGGAGGTCTGGCCCAAGGTTGCCTGTACCTGAAAGTATTCCAAACCCTCTGGTCTCAGCAAAACATAAAACCCTAATTCTGTTTGTTGTTACAAACAACACCAGTTCCCCCTGGAGTTAATGAGAGTTCAGTGCCTGTATCCAAGGGGTAGAAATTTAATAGGTTCCAAACAACAAGCACATCAGTCAACAGCAGGGGCTTTCAATAAAGGCTCTTAGGGAGAAAAATTGGGAAGTGCCTGCTGGATTCAACATCCTTTGGAGGCAGGGTAAAGGACAGCCTTAGGACTTAAGTGCCCCCACTCCAGCAGGGACCAGGCCCTGGGTGATGACCAACTGTGGAGCGTAGCCTGCAGTCCATGGTAACAAGACCACCATCAGGACCTTTTCCAGAGAGCTGAGTCAATTTTTTTTTCTTCTTTAATGATTTAATTCTGACGAGGATGTATTGTTAAGTACATTTCATCTATAAACTTGGTACAATGACAAACAGCCACCATGGATGGACTGAATCACTGGGAAATGGTTCACCCTTGAACTGAAACGCTTTCCTGCTGCCTTCTCTGAAGTAGCAGGACCTGTGATTCTACTGGGTTGGCTCCTGGCTGCCTCCCACCCTCAAATAAGTCTGGTTCTGCATGAGTTAACATGGCAGAGGGAGGAGCACTCCCTGTGGCAGAGGACAGAGCCATGACTCAGGGAAACAGCTTGGCATGGAGCAGAAAGCAGCAGAATCTTCCCCTCCTTGTGACATTTCACTGAAATCTTAATAATATGGGAAGGTCTGCCGGGTATTAAAAAGCAAGCATGTGATGAGAGCCTTCCCAAACCTGTCTCCTGTGAACCACCAGAAATAATCCTGCTCAGCACTTCCCAGATGTCCTTTGACTTAAAGGACGCCTCACTTCAAGATAACCCTGCCTCTTAGCTATCCTGAGCCATGGATATTAACAGCTAAGAGTTTCTTTTGCTTTCCTGTACTGCCCTCCAAGTCACTTGCCCCAGATCACACACATACCAAGCAGGAGGGCTTGGATTTGCACCCAGTCAGTGCAAGCCGGGGCTTATATGCTCCACAAGGCCTTGTACCAGGAGGGCCCTGTCCTCGGCTCTACAGCAAGAGGGCTGCCTAATTTAGGGTCTATGGTTTAAGAGTACACTATCATTTGCCTTTTTTGTTTTCCTCAACTACGGATGAAGGTAAAAGGGCAGGGAAGGTCCAATGAAGAGTTCCAAGACCTAGGAGAATGTCACTGATAAAGCTATTACCTCAAAGGCAGTCCCCAGGAGGTACACCCATCTCACAGTCTTCAAAGGGTGGCACCAGCACCTGCCTTATGCTACAAAGTAGGCTAGGGGGCTTCCATGGCTGTCTCCCCTCCCCCTTTCCAATATTCATCTAGGCCTCCCAGCCAGGCCACACCAGGTGCTCCCCCCCCAAGCCCACATCCGCCTGAGTCACAGCACAGGCTGTTCTCCAGGGGCTAGGAAATGACACACCATTACAGGGAATTGTCTGTCCCCTCCCTCGAGGGAAAGGGCCGCAGCTGAAAGGCCCTGGCACTTGTGTGTTTTTGTGGGTGTTAAATTTCCTTAATGATGTTGACAGCTAGCCTGCTGGGGCCTAAATGAAAGAGAGCCTTGGTCAACAGGCTGAGACAAGTATGGCAGGCCACAGGAGTAGTAGGTGACCAACCCAGTGGTTGGCCAAGTCTTAGGCAAACCCCAAGTTGGTCATCCTACACAGAAGTTGGGGTGCATGCTCTGATGGGCCAGGTCACAAACAACAGCGGCAGAATGCCTCAGTGGTCAGGAATCAGCTCTCTGGCATCGAAACACAGGCAGAACCTAGTTCTGCACCTCCTGGCAGTATGACCTTAGGAATTACTTGATGTCCTTGTGCCTCTGTCCTCCCTTCAGATGAAGACGGTGGTACCTTGTGGAATCATCAAAGGATTCAACCAGTTAATCCATGCAAAGGTCTTAGTATAATACCTGGCAAAAAATTAAGCACCCAGATAGTGGTAACTGTTTTCTAACCAACAATCATTCCTCTTCCTCTCCTCCACCACCATCCCTGCTCCAAAAATAGAGTTTGCTTTCTCAGAGGAGCATGTTAAAGCAATCCCACATGTTCAAAGTCATGGAAAACACCAGCCTGTATCAAATAGAGACCAGAATCCGTCTAGGATATGATTTCTGAGTTTCAATCAGATGGCAGAAATGCCAGGTTCTCTCCCCTCACAGTGAAGACAAGGCCAGTAGCAGAGGCCAGCATGGCGGCACTCTCTCCACCACCAGTCCTCTCCGCGGCCCACTTCAAACACGACCACACGCTGCTGCTCTCCCAGAAGCAGCTAAGCAGAGCTCCGTTAATCACTTCAAAGCCTTTCCCAAAGACACAGACCAGGGCAGGTACCCAAACAGGCCTCCCTCCTCAGCAATCTTTGGGCCCTCCCCAATCAGTAATTACATCATAAAGAAACAAGAGCCTGGAATTTCCTCCGGGCAGAGAGCAGAAAGAAATCTGGAGCCCAGGAAGAGGGGTGGGAATGCCTAAGCCACAAGGAACATCTAAGTGAAAACAACTCCCAAGCAAATGGACCTTTTGCCCAAATGCTCAATATCCCTGAAATCCAGAGAAAGTCTAAAAGGAAGCTGTGCCCTGCCTGGTCTGGGGCTGCCAGAGCTGGACAGCTGAGCTGTCTCCTGCCCCAGCCTGATAACTGTGCTTCTAAACCAGTGGTTCTCAACCTTCCTAATGCCTCGGCCCTTTAATACAGTTCCTGTGGGTCAGAACCGCTGTCCTAAACAATCCCCACCTGGCAATAAGAACTACTCATCAGAACCAAGAAAAGGAGGGCTGGAATGGAAATCAGACAGTGGAATAAAAGGGTCAGTCTCAACTTGGGGAAAATGTCATTTCACCAGGATTCTAGGGTACCTTGGAGGCAGAGAGAGTGAGGGGCAGGTGGCACCAGGAGGGGCCACTTACCTGCCATTGAGAAGGCGCAGCTATTCACAGAGCCTAGCCTCTCTTTTTCAAAAGAGAACAGAGGCTCACCCACGGCAGACATTCCTGCTTCCCGATCCTCAGCGGCCTCTCCCAGAGGGAGGAGGAAGAAGCAAAGAGAACAGGCGAAGAGTCACCACTTACCGGGTCAGACCCAGTCTTGTATGCATTAGGTCGCCGGCTGGGGCAAGGACACAGTCACCTCTTTGCAATCAGGCAGTCTGAGGCATGGTGACTTGCCTTCATGTCCCCAGGCTTTTGGCTCTCATTTATCACCCTCGACAGCAGCTCAGCTAAGCTGCAAGCCTTCAGTGCGCCGCACCAAAGAGCCATTTATTCCACTGGATTCTGAATAAATACAAGGAACTACAGGTGTTCTCCTGGCTGGAGTGACAGTATCAGAAGGGAGTTGGGGTGGGTTTGGTTTGCATTTTGACAGTGTCTTTTATTTGTTTAATAATTGTTTCAAATTCTTTCTTCGTTCTGATTCGCCTCTCTTAGAAATGGGAAAACCCATCTTTTATACTCAAGGTCTAATCCTTTCCCACTAGACTCAGCCTTCTCCACCCAGCTCTCAATAATGCACAAGTGGTGATTAAAGGGCACATTCATATGTAAAAGATGAACTACCCAACTCGCCTGGCAGGACAGAAATTGCCTCAATCTAGGGAAAAGAGGGTGATTTACAAATGAATTCCATGTTTAGCCCTCAACAACTAGAGGCAATTGCAACCTAGGCCCTTTCTCCCCCTCAGCAGCGATGAGGCCCTCAGGAAAAGGACAACATCGCAACGGGAATTTCCTGGTTCAAGAATGCCAAGCTCTTTTGAATTTTACACGGCAAGGCCCGACCCCCTCAGAGGAAGCAGTGCCCCCAGCCAGCCTGTCGCAGGCCCAGGCCCAGAAGGCTCCCTCTGACGAGTGTACACATTGGAGGCCCTTCAAGCTCCCCCAGATCACCACAAAGAGAATGTGTAGTAACCGGTTGCTCATGGCCTTTGCCTCGCAGCTGGCTGAGAAGCAGGTTCTGGTGGCTCAGACCTGTTTGCATTATTCATCCAAGCTGCAAAGAAGCAGGAAGGTCACACACCCCCCACCCTCGTCTGGCTCAGGTTCTGAAAAGCTCAGGTGCTGGTGGCTTTCAAACTGCAGCGTGGAATTGCAGCATCCGAGGGCCAATTTGGAAACAAAAAGAAGATTCAGGGCCGCTGGCGGCTGAAGCAAAGAAGTGGGTAAAGAAAAGGAAAATAAAGGGCTCAGCACCCATAGCTCAGTGGTTACGGCGCCAGCCACATACAGCCGAGGTTGGTGGGTTCGAACCCGGCCCGGGCTAGCTAAACAACAATGACAACTGCAACGAAAAATAGCCGAGCTGAGGCAAGAGAATTGCTTAAGCCCCAGAGTTGGAGGTTCCTGTGAACTGGGACGCCATGGCACTCTACCGAGGGTGACATAGTGAGACTCTGTCTCAAAAAAAAGGAAAATAAAGAAACCCAACAGATGAAGGAAGAGGTGCTGCTGCTAACCAGGAGATGGTCCCCACGTGCCATGGGTGGAGGCCAGCCTGTCTGAAAGTCACCTGATGAAGATAAGACAATCCTCTACTAAAACACTAAGGAAACACTCTTCTACAGTCACCTTGTCACATTCCTTTGGGGGAAACAAAGATTTCAGACCCAGCATGTCACCCAGTGACCCTAGTCAAAAAGATGTTTGACTTCAGTCTGCTACCGATGGGCTGATTCTAAGAGTGGGTGTCACTGCCTGCTGCCTCAGGAGTGCACAGAGGATGGACTGGGGTGGCCACTGTGGTATGTGGTGGAGAAGCCAAAGTCAGGAAGCAACGATGACAGAGGGGTGTGGAGGCAGACAATCGTGAGGCCGCCATAAATAAAGAATAAACAAGGAATAGACTAGGTGCTGCTTTTAAGGGGATCAGAGTAAAGCAGTGGTTCTCAGCTGGGTCCCACCATACTTGGCAATGTCTGGAGGCATTTTTGGTTGTCAGAACTGGGCAAGGACAGGAGTTGCTACTGGCACCTCTTGGATGGAGAACAGGAATCCAAAAAGCAATCAGGCCCAAAGCACCATGGTTGAGAAATCTGGCACTTAGAAGCTTCCAGTGAGCTACCAGGCAGGTCTAGCTTTGTGTAAATATACCACCCACAGAGGTGTGTATACTCATTGAGAGGGAAAATGATTCCTAGTGTTTCACCTGTTGGCCCCAACTTCGGATTTCAAACAGAAAAAAAACAATGGGACTAGTCAGTCAACAACAAATAGTTACTGAGCAACTATCAGACATCTGAGGCTACCAGGGAAACTCCTGGGAAGACCTCTGGCCTCACGGGAGGACTGCCAGAAATAAATAATTGTCACAGCTACCTTTTGTTGAGCACTTATTATCTAGGAGGCACTGTTCTAAATGCAAACATGGATTAATTTACAACTCACCAAATTCTACAAGGAGGCAGGTTCTCACTCTCCCCATTTCATTGATAAGGTAACCAAAGCCCAGAGGAAAAATAGACCCGGGCTAAAGTGGCTAATCAGCATGGAATGATTAAGAAACTGATTACAGATGGACCAAAAAGCCGAAATACAGGAGTTACATACCGCTAATCAGTATATAATCATTAAGAACCTGATTGCAGATGGACAAAAAGCTCAAATACAGGAGTTACATACAGGTGGAGAAGGTGTAGCCAGGGAAATAGTATTTCTCTATTTCCTTTTCAAACTGGGCTCACAACATTCACAGCTCTTATTTACCAAGAAGCTACGTTAGGAATTCTCCCAAGAATTTTAAAGAGTTTGGGACTGTGTGACTGTTTCCATTTTATGGGTGAGGCTCAGAAAGGCAAAGTCATTTACGTGCTCACAGGCAGGCAGATCAATGCAGCAAGCCCCACTTCCATCACAGCTGGGTTCCACTCCAAAGCCCTTAACTATACAGGTCAACTGCCTCTCCTGGGGCTGCAAGTACCACCTAGTAATTCTCCATCAGGAAGGGCAAGCTTGGTGTCCACCCACGTCAACACAGCACTGCTGCTCAGTGGATGAGCTCTGGAGCGGGACCATGAGGGTTAAGCATTGCCACCTGCTAGTGGTGTGGCCTTGGGCAAGTTACCTAGCCTCTCCATCATTAGACTCTTCTTAAAAGGGACATCAGGAGTCCATGAGACACTGCATCCAAAATGAAAGGCAGCACTACCCATTCCTCTCCTGGTAACAGAAGAGGAGCCAGAGAATAGACAGTAAACCAGAAATCTCAAACAAGGTTCCCCAAATCTTTTTGTAAAATTTCACCATGGCAGTCTCCAGTCTAACCTCTTCCCAGCCTATTTCTCAGAAAGGGTCACTGATAAGAAACAAACTTTTCACTGTAAATTGTCTCCTGGGTTGAACCTAGCCAGAATCAAAATCCCTCAGGGACTTTCTCACAGATCAAAGAGCTCTCCAGGGGCCCACAATCTCAGCTCCACCCTTTCCAGAATGACCTCCTCCAAAGACTCCTCCAAACGTACCGCCTCCCAACTCAAGTAAGGCTCAACAAGTTTGGGAGAGAGGAGGTAGGAGAGAACTCTAGGCTGAGACAAACCAGTCACTGACCTCTCAGAGCCTCAGAGAAAAATATTATGAATGCCAAACCTTGCAGGGTTAGGAAGAACGTGCCCATGCACTTCTGGCACATGACGGGTGCTCTGCAGAGGGGTGTCCCTTCCCTACCCATCCTCACATCTGTTTATGCCCATCCAACCTTCACAGCTGCACTTTGATCCAATGCTGTGACTATTCACTGGCTGGCCTTCTTAAAACCTAAAAAAGTTGGGCCACTCCCCTGCTTAAACCCCCTCTATGGGGCTTACTATAGACACCCAACATTTTATAGAGATCTACAGTGTCCCAGTGATCTGGTCCTGCTCACCATTTCCTTTCTTCTTCTTCATCCATATAACACCAACCACCACGGCCTCCTTTCTTTCTTATTTTTTTAAGAGATTGGGTCTTGCTATGTTGCCCAGGCTGGTCTTGAACTCAAGCAACCAGCTCACCTCAGCCTCCCAAGAGCTAGGACTACAGGAACATGCCAGTGCACCCCTCAATGGCCTCCTTTCTGCTCCTCAGGACAAGCTAAGCTCATCTGCACTTGGCTGGCCTCTCCATCTAGAATGTTCTATGCCCAATCTTCTCAAGAGCTGCCAACTTCAGCTTTTGATTCAAATGTCACCTCCCCAGAGACACCTTCCCTGACCACCCTGACCTCCAACCTCCTTATTACATCATTCTGGAGTTGATTTTGGTTTTCCATTTCAGTCATTCATTGCTGAAAATTTTTCTTCCTTTTTTGCTGACTCACTTTCGTTTATAGTGTATTCTCCAGATTGTGAGCTCAATCTCAGCTTATCTGTCCTTCGTTGCTGTAGCCCAGTGGCCAGCACATGGCCTGGCTTAGAAGTGCCCCCAATGCACACATCTGACCATCTGGATGGGGTTAACAAAGCTCTGAGGTGTGCCAGCTGACCTCACTCACAGGAAACTCCAGTGTTTTCTTCCCCAGTCTAAGAATTTCTTCCAGCAAACCAAGAAGGCAACAGGGTTATAGAGTCAACAGGAAAGATTACCAAAAAAGGGAGCCTGGCTACGCTCGGGTCCAAAAGGTACCCTAAAAATAGGAAATCACTCTTTCAACAGGTACTCGGCCATTGTAGTTTCTTGCCTAAATACCTCATTTTCCCTAAAAGTAGGGGGTTAAAGACTGACCGTGTGAATGTGATAGGGTCACATAGCTAAAGGCAATTAACTGAAAAATCAAAGGGGAAAAATGCATGAGGTATTCTCAGGCATCCACTTCCTAGTTCTCTCTGTTCTTGGAAGAGCTTTTTCAGAATCACATAGCAGTTAAAAAAAAAAAAAAGCTCGTGACTGTCTCCAGGGAGACACCCCGCTCCCCCTCACTGAGATGACCATGACCAGTTAACCGAAATTTTAGTCTCAGTGCTTTGCCTTTTTTCTCAGAGGACCCTTTAAGTCTGCGGATTTAACGCTTCCAACCCTTCCCTAGATCTAGCCTGGACCTGGATGCCCTAATGCCTGCAGGGACAGGCGAGGCCAGGGCCCCCAGGGCAGGTATAGATCTATGTGCAGTCACACCAGCTGGCCCCAGGGAGGGAAGGCGCAAGATTGTTTTTCAAGTTCTCCTGCATCCCACTCAGTGGGTATGAGCGAGAGAAACTCAATCTGCTCCTTTCTGTCTCCATCTAGCTCCCTCCGGCCCCTCAGAGTATAACAGAGGAAATGGCCTAGAAAAGGATAAAAATATTAAAAGTGGACCTTTTTTGAGAACCAAAACTCATATCCCTGCCTCAGGCCAGTGGGTTGGGAGAAGCCAGGGAGTGTCCTAAGGTGTAGAGGTATGCCAGAGAAGGGGTCCCTCAGAAACCCCCTAAAACAGCCTGAAGAGGTGGAGGTCTCTTGAGCTCATGAGTCTGAGACCAGACTGAGCAAGAGAGAGACCCCCGTCTCTACTAAAAATAGAAGAGCTGAGGCAAGAGGATTGCTTGAGCCTAAGAGCTGGAGGTTGCTGTGAGCTATAATGACACCATGGCACTCTACCCATTGTGACAGCTTGAGACTCTGTCTCAAAAATAGACAGATATATAAATAAACAAACAGCCTAAAACTGAAAACTCCCCTTAAAAGCTCTCTATTTCTGCTAATGGCTAGGCCTATGATAACACGGAAGGCTCTCATTCTTTTCATTTGTTGGCAAATTAATAAACTCCTCTCTGGGAGGCTGAGCCAAGAAAATCGCCTAAGCCCAGGAATTGGAGGTTGCCGTGAGCTGTGACCCCACAGCACTCTACCGAGGATGACAAAGTAAGACTCTGTCTCAAAAATAAAAAAAAAAATAAAATAAACTCCTCTTTCTTTTCCTAAACCACTTGTCCTTGTTCTTCTAATGCACACTGGGGGACAAGTTCCCATCGGCAACAAAGCGTCAGCATCTCACCAGGCTTAAAAGGAGTCTAAAGTTTAAATCCCTTGAAGTTTGTCTTATAACACAGCTCTTACCAATGACTACCGTACCTGGTTCCAACTCAAGAAATAGCAACCTGGTAAAAAGAGGATCTCTGAATTGACATTATGAGGATGGGAATGCATGGGAGGATCAACACAAGGTGGGGAACAAACGCGCCCAACCGCTGCCTGATGAGATGAGCCAGTGATATGGAAATGGAGCAGAGGCCAGGGCATCACTTTAGGAGGACTGACAGGCTGGGCCAGAGGTGGTCAACTTAAGGACCCACGGGCTAAATCCAAATTTCCCAGAGTTGGGTGTTACTTTTGAAATTTGAGTAAGTTTGCCCATGTTTTTTAATTGGCAGAAACTGCCTTTCTAGCCAGATTTCTAGCTTCTGTTTAAAAATAAAATCATATGATCCCAACCCACAGGGCCCCCATTCCCACATGAATAATCCTCCAGGCTTTTCCCTGAAGGTGGAATTCTAGATTCCCTGTTCGCCAAGATTGTCTTAACTTTCAGATAATGAAGTCCAACCTTGAAAATCCTCAAAAAGGTATAATCAGGGAAGGAAAGCCGAGTGAGAGAATGAAGTAAATAAATAATCAGAGGTGACGGATGCTTTGCTAGGATGGCCAGGTCCTAGAAAGTGCAACCCCATTATGTATATTGTATAGGTTTCTTTGTATTTGGAAAAGCATGGAGGGGGGAGGACAGACATCAGTAACTATCATCACTAGTTACCTGGCAGGAGATTTTTAGCTTTTTCTTGGTATACTTTGGCTTGTCAAGAAGATACACTGGCTTGGCGCCTGTGGCTCAAGCGGCTAAGGCGCCAGCCACATACACCTAAGGTGGCGGGTTCGAATCCCCAGCCTGGGCCCACCAAATAACAATGATGGCTGCAACCAAAAAATAGCCAGGCGTTGTGGCGGGCGCCTGTAGTCCCAGCTACTTGGGAGGCTGAGGCAGGAGACTCACTTGAGCCCAGGAGTTGGAGGTTGCTGTGAGCTGT
>CAUYTI010163471.1:0-11416 GCA_963575145.1 Galago senegalensis
ATGACATAAGTGTTATTCTCTGCATTTTGTAGATCAGGAAAACTAAAATACAAAAAAGGTGAAGTGTTCATTCATAGTCACACCCTGGTGGGTGGCAGAGCCAGGCTCTCCAACTCCAAAGCCTAGGGGTTTCTGTTTCAAACCCTGAAAGCCCTTGTCAATAACCACGAGCATGGATCAGCATCTGTAGCACAGTGGTTATGGCGCCAGCCACATACACCCAGTGTGGTGGGTTCAAACCCAGCCTGGGCCAACTAAACAACTGCAACAAAAAAATAGCCGGATGTTGTGGCAGGCGCCTGTAGTCCCAACTACTTGGGAGGCTGAGGCAAGAGACTTGCTTAAGCCCAAGAGTTGGAGATTGCTGTGAGCTGTGACATCACTGCACTCTACCCAGGGAAACATAGTGAGACTATGTCTCTTTTATTTATTTATTTGTTTTGAGACAGTCTCACTTTTTTTTTTTTTTTGGAGACAGAGCCTCAAGCTGTTACCCTGGGTAGAGTACTGTGGCATCACAGCTCACAGCTACCTCCAACTCCTGGGCTCAAGTGATTCTCCTGCCTCAGCCTCCCAAGTAGCTGGGACTACAGGCGCCCACCACAAGGCCCAGCTATTTTTTGTTGCAGCCCTCATTATTGTTTGGCGGGCCCGGGCTGGATTCGAATCCACCAGCTCAGGTGTATGTGGCTGGCTCCTTAGCCACTTGAGCCACGGGCACTGAGCCTGAGACTCTTATCTCTTAAAAAATAATAATAATAGGCTTGGTGCCCGTGGCTCAAGCGGGTAAGGTGCTAGCCACATACACCTGAGCTGACGGATTCGAATCCAGCCCCAGCCCACCAAACAACAATGAGGGCTGTAACCAAAAACTAGTTGGGCATTATGGAGGGCGCCTGTAATCCCAGCTACTGGGGAGGTGGAGGCAGGAGAATCACTTGAGCCCAGGAGTTGGAGGTGGTTGTGAGTTGTGATACCACGGCATTCTACCCAGGGCAACAGCTTGAGGCTCTGTCTCAATAAATAAATAAATAAATAAAATAATAATAATAATGATAATAACCACGAGCACTGCCTGCCTCCCTCCCAGACTCTCTTCAGAAGAGGATTAGGGACTGCTAAGCCCCAGAAGTCCATGTCAAGGGCTGGATTTCTGTTGTCATGCCATAAGGGGAATTAGAAAACCTCCTTGACTTCATGCGTAGAAAGCCATGCACTAAGTATGTGGTGCAGAGCATAGTAAATGTTAGCTAAAAGGAATGAGAGAGATGATTATGCAGATCTGGAGACCAAGTAGGGGAAGGCCAGAAAATGCCAAGGCACCTTCTGGATTCTAGAGGAATCCTTCAACTTCTCCGCCTCTTATTTTCTCAGCTACTCTGAGAATTGGCATAGCCTTTAATAAAGAATGTTCCTGCCGGCTTGGCACCTGTGGCTCAAGTGGCTAAGGCTCCAGCCACATACACCTAAGGTGGCAGGTTCGAATCCAGCCCAGGCCCACCAAACAACAATGACAGTTGCAACCAAAAAATAGCCGGGCGTTGTGATGGGTGTCTGTGGTCCCAGCTACTTGGGAAGCTGAGGCAGGAGACTCGCTTGAGCCCAGGAGTTGGAGGTTGCTGTGAGCTATGATGCTACGGCACTCTAACCAGGGGGATAGCTTGAGGCTCTGTCTCAAGAAAAAAAGAATGTTCCTGCCTCCCCTCCCCAGTTCCTAGTCCCTAAAGCCCGCCACCTCTCCTGCAGCGCATTTAGTATTGCCTAGGCTGCCCCTACTTCCCATAGCTGGACCACATAGTGGCAGGATACTGTTGGCAACTGACCAGTAAGCGGGCACCGAAGGGATTTGGAAGTGTAGGCCAAGGGCCCTGAGATATGGCCACCAGGCCCTGAGCCAGCAAGGCACCAAAGAATTTCCCTAAGGTGATATAGTGTGTACATGGCTGAGCCATGGCTGGAGCCTATCTGACTCCAAGGGTCATACTCTTCACCCCTTCTTCATACAGGATCCTGCCTGTATCGGTGTGGTCTTGTCCCTCTCACCTGGTCTTCACCAAATCCTGTTGCTTCCATCTTCAAAAAATATCCGTCTTCTCTTCTTCACCCCAACCCCCACCCCCCCGCCAAAGTCCTGGTCTAGGCAGCCATCATCTCCTACCTGGGCCCCTGCAAACACCTCCTGATTGGCCTCTCACTTCCACCTGCCCCCTCCCCCACACAGTCTTTACCACCCAGCAAAAAAGTGATTTCTTCTTTTTTTTTTTTTTTTGAGAAAGGGTCTCATTTGGTTGCCCTGGCTAGAGTGCAGTGGCATCATCATAGCTTGCTGCAGCCTCCAACTCCTGGGCTCAAGTTACAGTCCTGCCTCAGCACCACAAGTAGCTGAGACTACAGGTGCCTACAACCATGCCCAGATTTTTTTTTTCTTGAGAGAGAGACAGAGTCTCACCCTGTCGCCCTGGGTAGAGTGCCATGCCATAGATCACAGCAACCTCAAACTCAGGTTCAAGACCCCCTTTTGCCTCAGCCTCCTGAATAGCTGGGACTATAGGTGCCTGCCACGGTGCTGGCTAATTTTTCTATTTTTAGTAGAGACGGGGTCTTACTCTTGCTCAGGCTGGTCTCAGACTCCTGGTCTCAAGTGATCCTCCCACCTTGGCTTCCCAAAGTGCTAAAATTAGAGGCATGAGCCACTGCACCTGGCTGAGTGATCTTAAAGCTTAAATCAGATCACCCCAGACTCCTCTTAAAGCTTGTTAGAGGCTTCCCATTCACTAAGATAAGATCCACTCTCCATGTCGTGACCTTGAGCCCTGTATTTTCAGACTATAGGTTGCGGCCATTAGTTAAATCAAAGTGGTGGTTTGCAAATAGTACTTTTAAAACTAAAATTCAGCAGAGCAGAATAATAAAAGAGTATATCACACATCATGGGGGTAAATATTGTTCTGTGAAACACAGGTTTCCGATACATGTATATTCATGTACATATAGATTTGTGGTTGACATGGAACTCAGTTACTGTGGGTCACCATCATGGAAGTCTAACATTCATCTGGCTCTGCCCATCAGCCACAGCCACATCTCCAGCCACTCTTCCCATCACTCTGCCCTCCCATGTGGATTCTTCCAGCCCTATTCTTCTGTCTGTTCCCCTCAGACTCGTTGCATATGCTTCTTCCTATGTGTGTGATATTCTTTGTGCTCTTTGAGTGGTTAGTATCTCTCTCCTTTCACTCTTAGCTTGTTAACCCCCCATAGGAGCCATTCTTGACTCATGTCTAAAGTAATTCTCAGCCAATTCTCCCACACAAAATAAATGAGAATTTTTTTTAAAAAGTGACTCATGTCTGTAATCGCAGTGCTTTGGGAAACTAAGGTAGGGAGATTGCCTGGAGCTAGGAGTTTGAGACTAACCTGGACAACATAGTAAGACCCACATCACCAGAAAAAACATTTAAAAATTAGCTGTGCCTGGTGGCACATATCAATAGTTCTAGCTACTTGAGGAGGCTGAGGTAGGGAATCACTTGAGGCCAGGAATTAGAAACATCAGTGAGCTATGAACATGCCACTGTATTCTAGCCTGGACAACAGAGTGAAACCCTGTCTCTAAAAAATAAAAAAAATTTTTTAAGACAGTCTTACTTCGCCACCCTCAGTAGAGTACTGTGGCATCATAGCTCACAGCAACCTCAAACTCTTGGACTTAAGCGATTCTCTTGCCTCAGCCTTCCAAGTAGCTGGGACTATAGGTGCCCGTCACAACTCCCGGCTATATTTTTTTTGGAGATGAGGTCTTGCTCTGGCTCACGGTGGTTTTGAACTCATGAGCTCAGACCTCAGCTTCCCAGAGTGCTAGGATTATAGATATGAGCCACCACACCTGGCCAAAAAATATAAAAAATTTAAAATAATTCTCTCACCATCACTGTCTCTTTATAACTTAGAATTACTATATCTGCTGGTTTTTCTTTTCACCTGTTTCATTCCACTAGTGTGAAAATAAGGACTGTGTCAGCATTAAAGTACCTGCCACAGTGGGCACAGGGTGACAACTACAGATGTGAGGGGGCAGCCAGATACCCAGGTTCTAGTTCCAGCTCTGCCCAGATGAGCCAGGTGACTTTGGGGAAGTCACTGCTTCGTTTTCCTCCCCTGCTGCATGAGGAGTTCAAACTAGAAACTCCGCAGGGCCCTTCTCAGTATTAACATTCTGTGATTCTTTTGTCTGGAACTAACATGTAGGATGGGGCTTTAATGGTCATCTCTTTCCAGGTTACAGAGTGTTTTCCATTTTCTGTATCTCATTTGATTGGCACTATCGTATCATTTACATATTAGAACATCATTTACATACTAAAGTGTCTTCTTCTTTCATGCATTTTTTCCATAATACCACCCAAGCCAACCTGCCCTAGATAAGAAGAATGAGGGCTTTGCAAGTAAAAGGGGGCCTTCTCACCACTCTTGCCCTGGTGGTGGTGTTACTGCAGTATTTTGCCTCCAGAGTGCAGTAATATGAGTAACATGCACAGTGACCTTAGCTAAATCTAATGGTAACTCAGAGATACAGCCTCTTCTGATTTACCCTGACCACACTGTTTAAATGGGAGTAATAGCCTAACTTGGGTAATTATCATGAGAAAAACACATAGAAAGGGACTTCCAGGGGTTTTTTTTTTCCCTCTAAGCATTACTCAGAGTCTGCTGTCTTCAGTGCCCATCCACTGAGGAGGGGTTGGGGTACAAAAGGGTCCTTTCTCATGATCCTGGCCTAATCCTCTGACTCAGGAACCTGGAGGACCGAGGCTGTGTTCAGCGAGGAAGAACTGATGAGGGTTCCAAGTGACATCCCTCTTCAGTATGCTGCCACCCTGAGTGTCAATCCCTGTACGGCCTACAGGATGTTGATGGACTTCGAGCAGCTGCAGCCAGGTAGGGGACTGCAGGTGGGGGAGCAGACCTGGGTCTCCCAACTGGGGTGTAGCCCAAATCCTGACCCTGAGACCATAGGAACTTGCCAGTGAGGGGTCCGTGGTGGTGATGGGTCTCTAACTTGGGAAAATATGTCATTGTAGCTTTCACTTAGAAAGATGTTAGCAGGGCTCCTAGGAACCAATGTTGAAACCTCACGAGGAGTACGCTCTTGAAAACTGCTACAGGGTCACATTCCCTAGAGCTCGGCATGGAATTCCGACACTCAGCAAAACTGTGTTGAGCTGTGCTAAGCTCTAGGGATTCAAAGCCAGACAAGATAGGCACAACCTCTGTGTTTTCAGTAAAACGCTGAACTTAGTGTTAATAATTCCACTCAGCATTTACATAGCACTTTCCAGGTCACATAAGAGCCTTCACGCGCATTATCCCCATTGAGTGCATTACATCCTCAGAGCATTGCAGTGAGGTCACCAACATCACTGGTTAAGAGTTCAGACCCTAGATAAACAACGTAGGTCTGACCTCAAGCATCACCTTTCACTAACTGTGAATTCACCTTTCACATCATCAGATTTTTTCCTTTGTAAAATGGAGAATAATGAGCTCTGAGGAGCCAAGCGTGGTGGCTCACGCCTGTAATCCTAGCACTCTGGGAGTAGTGAGCAGATAGCTTAAGCTCACAAGTTCAAGACCAGCCTGAGCAAAAAAAAGAGAGAGGCCCCATCTCTACTAAAAATAGAAAAACTGAGGCAAGAAGATCACTTGAGCCAAAAGAGTTGGAGGTTACTGTGAGCTATGACGCCACAGCACTCTACCCGGGGTGACAGCTTGAGACTCTGTCTCAAAAAACAAAAAAGAGCTCTGAGGTTCATCAAACACTGCAATGTAACACTCAGCACAGTGCCCGGTGCTTTTATTATTCTTCCTTTTTATAAACAGGGAGATCAAGGTCCGGAGAGGTAAACTGTTTGTGTAAGATCACTCAGCAAGTAAATGACAAAGCCAGGTGCTTTGTTAGGGTTCCCTGGGAAGCAGAGCTTGAGAATAGGATGGGGGGGACAGACCGTTTGGATGGCAACCCCAGGAAGCAGGAGTGAGCAAGTGGGAAGAGCGAGACACATGGAGCAGAGCCCATGAAGGCTGGCACTGCTCAGTCCGCTGGGGGCCCTCTGAAGAGCCTCATCAAATCCACTGCAGAATTAACCTTTAAACGACAGGAACCTGGGCTAGTTTTCCACCAATTCTCATCCGCCATTGCTTGAGAGTTACCTGACGGGGAAATGGGCCTCTTGCCCTTTTCCGACACACTGTGCTTATCTGTGAGCTGGCAGGGGCTGGAGAAATCACCCAAGCTACCTCTCTCATACCAGTGAGGAAAATGAGACTGAGAACTGTTGGACTCTGATGAAATTAGGTAACCATCCACTACCCAGGGCCTGGCTAAAAGCCTATCCCAGCTTCCCACAGAGGGAAATATAGGTTCTCCCCACTGCAGCAGGAGGGGTCATGGGAGCCTTCAGTGGAGAAAGCCAGCAGGCATGACCGGAGACCTTTGCTGGAGTCCTACTGTACTCCTCCCCTGAAGCCCCCTCTGACTTAACCTACAGCTGCAGTGCACAGATCTAGGTGTTCTGACCCTTAAGTGTCCACTGTGCATCACTCTACTTTTCTTTTTTCACACTGATGTGGCATGAGTTAGGTCAGAGTTAAACAAATTTAGGATCTTGACTCATAGTAAAAATTACATCTTATGTTACAATCCAGTATATGTATATATATAAAGATATAAATACTACTTATAACGGAAACCAAAGGTTCTTGGAACACTAGTTACCCTTACTATATGTGACGATGCACTGTTATTTTTTATTAGATTCTCCTCAATTTTAACTTTTAAAAAAGGCTGCTTACAACCTGCTACATTGAGGCGTAATCCACTAAGGACTGACATCCTGTATTCTGACCCCTGGTAAAGGAAAACGGGCATTCGTCTTCCAGGAAGTCCTCTGTCATGCATCCCCACTGCCTCTCACAAACCAGATAGTATCTTAAAGTTAACAGAGCACTTTCCTGGACACGATGCATTTCACTCTCATAAGGGACTTTCTGGTCATCGCTCCCAGGACATTCATTTTATGGGGAGGAAACCGAAGTTCAAAAAGGTCGTGATTTTTTCCATCTCATTTATTTAGTTGTAGTCATTGGTGAAGCTGGGACTCACACCCATGTCCATCTCACTCCAGAGCCCACATTTTTTCCCAGCATGCCACACTGCCTTCCCCATTGACTGATTCCAAAGCTAATGTGGGCTTTGACCATAAAACTGTTAGTAGGACCCTGTTTCAGAGGCTGCCAGTTTTCCCAGTGTGGCTCTAATACTGTTTCATACCATTTCAAAGTTGTGCCCCTTTATTAAATAATACAGAGAGGAATAAGGCATGGCCCTTCTGCTCAAGAAACTAAAAGCTGTTGATAGAAATGGCCCTATATACAAGCAAATATAAAACAAGGGAGGCCAGGCCAGGCACGGTGGGTCATGCCTGTAATCCTAACACTCTGGGAGGCTAAGGTGGGTGGATTCCCCGAGCTCAGGAGTTTGAGAGCATCTCTGAGCAAGAGTAAGACCTTGTCTCAAAAAATAGCTGGGCTGGGCAGTGCCTGTGGTTCAAAGGAGTAGGGTACTGGCCCCATATGCTGGAGGTGGCGGGTTCAAACCCAACCCCTAGCCAAAAACTGTAAAAATAAATAAAATAACTTGAGGGGAAAAAAAATAACTGGGTGTTGTGCCAGGCATCTTGAGCCCAAGAGTTTGAGGTTGTTGTGACCTATGATGCCATGGCACTCTACCAAGGGTGACACAATAAGACTATGTCTCAAAAAAAAAAAAAAAAAGACAGGGCAAGCCATGGTGTGCATATTAATAGATTTGCCCAGAGAGCACTGTGTGGGCACAGGTAGAGAGAAGAATCAGGAAGCTTCATAAAGGAAGACACACCTGAGCTATGATTCCAAGGATCTATAGGATTTCAAAAGGAAGGAACAGAGGTGGAGGACAATATTGGAAACCACGTAAATAACCTAATCAGAGACTTGAGGACATATAAGTTGGGATAGGGCCAGGTGCAGTGGCTCATGCCTATAATCCTAGCATTTCTGGGAGGCTGGGGTGGGTGGATTGCTTGAACTCAGGAGTTTGAGACCAGTCTGAGCAAGAGTGAGACCCCCATCTCTAAAAATAGCCAGGCATTGTGGCAGGTGCCTATAGTCCCAGCTACTTGGGAGGCTGAGGCAAGAGGATCTCTTGAGCCCAAGAGTTTGAGGTTGCTATGACACCATGGCACTCTACCAAGGGTGACATAGTAAGATTCTGTCTCAAAAAAAAAGTTGTGGCTCGGTGCCCATAGCCCATTGGTTAGAGCACTGGCCACATACAGCAGGGCTGGTGGGTTCGAACCCAGCCTGGGCCTGCTAAACAAACAAACAAACTACAAAAACAAAAATAGCAGGGTGTTGTGGCAGGGGCCTATAGTCCCAGCTACTTGGGAAGTTGAAGCAAGAGAATCACTTGAGCCCAAGAGTTTGAGGCTGCTGTGAGCTGTAATACCACTGCACTCTACAGAGGGTGACAAAGTGAGATTCTGTCTCAATTTTTAAAAAAAAGTTGGGAGCATGATGAAGGATATAAAACATTTTACACAGCAGGGTCTACAGCAGTGGCTCTCAACCTTCCTAATGCCTCAGCCCTTTAATACAGTTCTGTGGGTCGCGACCCACAGGTTGCGTCCACTGTAGACACTAAGTCATCAAGTTCTGGGAGGCATCAAGGGTGTGTGAAAGTTTGGAAGTCACCAGGGGAATGGTGAGCAACAGTGCAAGGTCTGAGATGGCTCAGCAGCCAGGGCCTCAGACCTTTTTCAGCCTGAGGAATCCCATCTCTTGCCAGGAACCCCTGACTCATTACAGAGCTCGAAGCCTTGACTTGGGTGTCTTCCTGGCTCCATAGGGGATTCTGTCATCCAGAATGCATCCAACAGTGGAGTGGGACAAGCAGTCATCCAGATCGCTGCAGCCTTGGGCCTGAGGTCCATCAACGTGGTCCGAGACAGGTGCGTGGGGACCTAATTCCACCCCAGAACTTTGGCCTTAACTTCACACCCTGCGGTGCCCACTTGGCCACCAGATGGCGCCCTTGCATAGACAGTAATTGGCCGCCTTTATGGTTCACTAACAATTGGCAGTTGACACAGATGAGTCAGCCCAGAGGAATGAAGTCAGGGGGGCTTTTGTCTAAGGGATGAGTGAATCTCAAATGTAAAGAGAGAACGGGAAAGAAGTGAAGACTTCCCTTACTGAACAGCTAAGAGTGTTTGAGACTCTTGACTTGTGACAACCCCATGTTTTCCAAACCCTAGTTGTTATTTGGGGATGTTGGGAACTGTATTATTCTTTCTGCAAACTGTCTGACCCAAGGCCTTTTCTTTTGCCCTTGCATTTGTGTGATGTGAAGGAGAGGGGCAGGTTTGTCATCTGTCTTTTACAGATGAGGAAACAGCTTTCAGAGAGAGGAAGCAACTTGCTCATGAAGACACAGCAATTCAGTAGCAGATTTCGTTTCCTCACTTGTTCTCTTTCCATCCTATCCAGTTCCTTTAAGCCTCGCTGTCCACAAATGTGGTATGTCTGTCATGGATGTCCAGTCTTAGTAGAATCGATACTCACTTCAGCTCCCCATCCCCTCAGTTGTGCTAACAAAAATGATACTATATGCCTTATCTAGAGAGGCCCAGAGCCATGCCTGGGCCAGAGTGTTTGCACAACACTCTGAAGAGCCCCTTGAAAAGAGTAGGGAAAGGAAGTGGAGTTTTTCTTTTCAGTAGGAGGAATCAGGAAGCGAAATAAGTTTTCCCTGGGAACAGATGGTTTCTAGCATTCTTGAAGTGGCAGGGGCTATAGAAGCCACCCAGTTTAGCTCTCTCGTCCCTGTGAGGAAACTACTAGAGCCTGTTGAAATAAGCTGGTCGATCCCTGCTCAAAACCTTACTTAAACCCAACCCCAGCTTTCTGCAAAAAGAAACATGGGTTTTCACAGCTCTGGCAGAGGGTCCTGGGAGTTTGGGGTGGAGAAAGCCAGCAGGTGTGACCAGGGACCTTGGATTGTGTTTGGCTTCCAGACCTGACATCCAGAAACTAACTGACAGACTGAAGAATCTGGGGGCCGAACATGTCATCACAGAGGAGGAGTTAAGAAGGCCTGAAATGAAAAACATCTTTAAGGTACCTGGGAGGCCGGGTGCAAGGGCTCATGCTGGTTATCCTAGCACTCTGGGAGGCCGAGATGGTAGGCTCACTTGAGCTCAGGAGTTCAAGACCAGCCTGAGCAAAAATGATACACCTTGTCTCTACTAAAAATAGAAAAATTAACCAGAGGTGGTGGCACACACCTATAGTTCCAACTCCTTGGGAGGCTGAGGCAGAAGAATCACTTGAGCCCAGCAGTTTGAGGTTACAGTGAGCTATGATGATACCACTGCACTCTACCTGGGGCAACAGAGCAAGACTCTGTCTCAAAAAGAAATAGAGCTGGGGCCTGGCCCCATCTTTCCTCTTTGAAACCTCCTTCTCCTTTTCTTAGCAGGGGCAGCATGCAATAAAGGCCCAGATGCCATGAAGGAGGCAGGAGAAACAGAGTCTAGGAAATGCTATATGATTTACAGTTTTAAACATTGGTAGTGTCACAGTTGGTGTGACTCTTAAAGCTGAGAGAGGATGCCATGGCACTCTGCCAAGGGTGACAAAGTGAGACTCTCAAATAAATAAATGAAAATTAAAAAAAAAAATAAAAGCTAAGAGAAGACCTGGAGAAACAGAGGCACAAAAAGGGAAGCAAAAGAAGAGAAGTAATGTTTCCTAAGCACCTGTGTTACGTTTCATCTGATAATAACCACAGGAGCTCTACAAAGGAGTTGTTACCTGTTTTATAGATGAGGAAACCAAAACACAGAAGAGACAAAGAACTTGACCAAAACTACATAGTTAATGGGTAGTGGACTCAGGGCTAGCCTCAAGTTGCTCTTAACTCAAAACCTCTTAACCTTCCAGAACACCCACCCCCTCCAATCCACCTAGCAAGTGATCAAATTCTGTCTCAGCCCTTTTGCACTGAACCATCTGGAAAGACCAAAGATAACATGTTCACTCAAGAACACATGCCTCGGCTCAGCATCTGTGGCTCAAGCAGCTAAGGCGCCAGCCACATACACCCAAGGTGGCGGGTTCGAATCTAGCCCGGGCCCACCAAACAACAATGATGGCTGCAACCAAAAAATAGCCAGGCGTTGTGGCGGGCGCCTGTGGTCCCAGCTACTTGAGAGGCTGGGGCAGGAGACTTGCTTGAGCCCAGGAGTTGGAGGTTGCTGTGAGCTATGATGCTGCCACAGCACTCTACCCAGGGGACAGCTTGAGGCTCTGTCTAAAA
>CAUYTI010163475.1:0-43710 GCA_963575145.1 Galago senegalensis
TTTTTTTGAGACAGAGCCTCAAGCTGTCCCCCTGGGTAGAGTGCCGTGGCATCACGCTCACAGCAACCTCCAACTCCTGGGCTCAAGCGAGTCTCTTGCCTCCGCCTCCCAAGTAGCTGGGACCACAGGCGCCCACCACAACGCCCAGCCATTTTTTGGTTGCAGCCGTCATTGCCACAATGCCAGGCCATTTTTTGGTTGCAGCCGTCATTGTTGTTTGGCGGGTCTGGGTTGGGGATTCGAACCCGCCACCTTAGGTGTACGTGGCTGGCGCCTTAGCCACTTGAGCTATAGGCGCCGAGCCAATTTTAGAGCATTTCAACCTTGAATTACCCCTCCAACTATGAAGTAGGAAGTTACAACTAACTTAGTACAGAGATTTTGACCTAGCCATAAATGAACACTTGATTGCCAAAGACCCTTCTGTCCCCACTCCTCCGAATCCATTCTAAAAGTGTTTTTCCATGGCATTATGGTAATAAGTTTTTTAAAAAAATGCTTTTATATTTTTAAATATTTTGATCCACTGATTAATTTTGTTGAGGTATAGGTCTTTTTTTTTTTTTAACCTGAAGATGAATATATAGTTGTCTAACACCATATATTGAATAATTAGAGTTCTTGGTGTTTTTAAAATACCACTTTTATCAAGTACTAAATTTTCACACACACTGGGGTTATTTCTAGTCTTCTGCTTCACTGATGTGTATGTCTGTTCCTGTGCTTATACCCTGCTGTCTTTATTGATTTGTTAAGTATGCTTAATTTTTGAGAAGGTTATCTTTGATTTGTGACGTTTCCTTTAGGTGCTGTTATGTTTCATGGGTCTGTCTATTCTTATGCCAGTAATTAAAATACTTCTGTTATAGATTTAATAATGTTACATTTTTCATTATTAAAATTTTGTTTTGAAAATTCAGAGTGAAGTAATGGATACTGCAGTTTATCTACTTATGTTGGGAGTTTAGTGCTTATAATTTTATAACTAAGGCTTATAAAGGTTATCTTGATAAAACTTATACTATGGTTAGGATTATTTACTTAAAATAACAGCATAGAAATGAAATTATTGGGTCAGTAAGTATGAAATATATTTAAAACTTGATATTTATTGCCATATTGCTTTTCAAACCGATTATATCAATTTAGATTACTGTTAGCTATATAAACGTGTGTGTGTATACCCACATATATATGTGTTTTCTTGTGTATTTTTTTTTAACTTAAATTTTACCTTTTTAGGTTTCTTCAGGTCAGCCTTCACTGAAGGAAGCATGTAAAAGTGGCCAAAAGCGGAGACGTGAAGAGGAGCCAACCACAGTCTCTGAGTATTTCTTCAGCGATATCTTCATTGAAGTGGATGAAAAAGAGTAAACAGTCTCTTGTTTGTTCTTTTGTTTTTTGTTTAAGCCTGGGATTTCCAGGGTCAATTACATCAACAAAGCAGTATTTAGAGAAAAGCATCACTGTCTAATTTACTTTTGAGGTTTAATTTTGAGTATATAATGAGCTTGGTTGGAAGCTTTTATAATCAGTGAGAAACATTTCTGAGGTTCCTTTCATTTTGATGATTCAGCATTTTGGAAATACCAAGCAATTAAGACGGCTTTCTCACACAGAAATAGCAACTTTTGTTTACATTTTTGACTCTTCCTGCGCTGACCACACATGGGACATTTGAGAATGTTGTGGATAAATTTCTCTGTATCAATCATAGTGCTGATGTATCTGGAGGTCGTTTGTATTGTATGTAACCTTGAGAAACTTCCTTACTTTTTTTTTCCCCCCAAAAAACTATTGTGTTTTTTTGTGTGTGGGATGATGAAGACCTTTTCAGTTGCCTCTGAGTACAGTTATGTGCCACATAACGTAACAATGTTTTAGTCAACAACAGACTGCATGTATGAAGGTGGTCCCATAAGATTATAATGGAGCTGAAAAAGTCCTATTGCCTGTTGATGTTGAAGCCATTGTAGTGCAACCCATTGCCTTTTCTGTGTTTAGATACATAAATACTTACCATTGTGGTTTAATTGCTTACAGTATACAATACAGTAACATGCCGAACAGATTTGTGGTTGAGGAGCAATAGGCTGTACCATATAACCTGGGGGTGTAATAATCTGTGGTCCAGATTTATGTAAGTTCAAACAACAGGGAAGTGGCCTAACAACTCTGTTCATGGATCGTTAAACAACACATGACTGTATATGAAAACAAATTGTCAGACTCCACTTTAGTATGGTAAATGTTAAAAAACTTTTCTATTAGCAGCTGTTTGGCTGAATGAAAAATATGTATTTTTCTAATTCGTAGTGTTGTAACATTAACTCTAATTGAAGAACTAGCATTTAAGCTTATTATTTATAAAGATGAGACATCAAAGAACTTACTTATATTTAAAAGTTTTATTTAGAAGGGTATTCAGTTTTAGTTATTTTTACCCCTCAGATTGTGGGTAAAGCAGGCATTAACAAATTTGTCTGTCTCCTTTCCCTCTTTAATTTTAAAAATATTTAAAATGATACAACTAAAAATGTTTAGATAGTATATATGTTTTGAATATATATTTTTCTCATTGTTTATTATATTGACTTTGTATTGTGAATTTTTTTGTTCTTATTTCTTGGATAATCTCAGGATGTTTCACGGGGTGGGGGGAATACTCTTAACTTTATTTATGAGGCAAATTTCCATACAAAACTCATCTCCTTTCTGTATATATATGCACACCACACACATTCCTCTTTAAGAAACTAATTTCTTGGCCAGGCAGGGTGGCTTACGCCTGCAATCCTAGCACTCTGGGAGGCTGAGGCAGGTTACCAGCCTGAGCAAGAGTGAGACCCTGTCTCTACTAAAAATAGGAAAACTAGCGGGGCATGGTGATGTACACCTGTAGTCCCAGCTACTCCGGAGGCTCAGGCAAGAGGATTGCTCGAGCTCAAGAGTTTGAAGTTGTTGTGAACTATAATACCATGGCACTCAACCCAGGGCAATAGAATGAGACTCTGTCTCAAAAAACAAAACAACAAAACAAAGAAAACGCCAACCAATTACTTCATAGTTTTTTCCCCATTCTGCTTAAGGAACACTTAGTCCTTTAAGCACAGAGCACAACTGTGATACTCAACAGAAAATAAGACTTTATAAAGTCAGTGATTATTAACAAAATGAATTAAGGTTTGTTTTTAATTTCAAGATTTTATGATTTATATATGTAATTCTATTATCTACCCCAGCAAAATCTTTTGTCATTCAAATTGAACTTCTGAAAGAGCATATTTATTCTGATTTTATTTGCCTAGCCTTCTGGGTTGGCAGTATATTAGTTCAGAAGTTGGAAACTTTTTCTACAAGTTTGGGTTTGCAGGCCAGAGGGTCTCTGTGGCAGCCACTCAGCTTTGCCATTGTGTGAAAGCAGCCACAGGCGTACTTAAACAGAGAACTGTGGCTGGCTTGGCCCCCACATCAGATGGTAATTTTCTTACCTTAAGGTGCTGATGTCTGTGTGTGAGTTATTTGTCGTTGAAGTTGTGAGTTGTGCCTAAAAGTTGAAATTGTGTTGATGATATTATATATGTTAGTATTTCAATTGAGAAGGTATTTTAAAGTCTAGGTAACTGTGTTTGTATATTGAAAAAATGGTAGCCAGTTTTCAAGTTCCATATGTAAAAGGGAATGTCTCAGCAAGTTAAACAGTAATGGTAATTTATTGAAACTAGTGCTGTTAGAGCACTTATCCATTGCCCATTCGTGATACTTACAGCTGAACTTTTTTTGTCATAAAGGAGGATCTATCTGCAGTACTATCTTGAGTAGATTAAAAACAGAAAAAAGTTTTCAAAAAAAGGAGTTTTTTAATTCTGAGCAGAAATTCTCTAAAGTAGGCATTTATTTATTTCATATGGTTAATATATCACAGAAATCATGGTAGTAAATCACATTGCTGTCTTAATGCCCTGTTTTTGTAAATTTTAAAAAATATCATTCTGAAAAGATTTCTTTCTCTAATTAGTGTTAGTAATTTGGGTGTTATTTGCCATGACTAAACTATTATATATTCCCTGTGTAATATTTATTTTTTAACTTTGTTAATATCTGTCTCTTTTTCATCTATAATAAATTTATGGAAGATGTAATTTCTTGCTGTATAAAGAATACAGGCATGTTCATTGTATTAGAGCAGCGGTTCTCAATCTGTGGGTCACGACCCCTTTGTAACAATGAAAATACATCGCGGTGTTAGGAAGGTTGAGAACCACTGTATTAGAGAATCAAGTCAACTGGCTAGATTATCTTGCTGTTAATATCCTTAAAACTAATCTTGGATAAAGAGAAATTTAATCAGTGTATTTACCTTGGGAAGTAGAAAGACCTATCTTAAATCTAGTTCATGTAAAGAGAAGATGTTAGAATGGATTTGTTGTTTTATAAATTTTAAAGGAGATATTATTAAAGGTTTTTATCTTTTCTTGACATTTCCTCCTGAATGCTTACGTCGTAGCAAGTGACCAACTTGATGGTTTAGAAGGCTAGTCGTTGGTAAATGATTGAGGCACAGATAAAAATATTAATATCCACTGTTTATCATCATGTTATTTGAAATAGAAGTGACTATGTATACTATCTTGCTTGAGGGAGTCTTTGACAAAAAAAGCAATATCTATCATTTGTAAATTTTCTTGTTCTAAAGAAAGCAATTGTTATATATATAAATTATGTAAATAAAAGTTATTTTATACCATTTCTGTTGTGTCCTTTTACAACTAAAGATATGTGCCTTTATGTTCAGTTAACCAAAACTAGTAATTACTGTGTTTCAACTATAGTCTCATACCTTCCTTCCAAAAAAGTATAGTATAACTAGAAGAATTAAACTTTACTCTTGTTTACTTGCTATGAAGGATGTTATTCTGATCTTGTAAGAATAAAGAAAGAATAGCCTTTTCCAACATTTGGGAATAGGAAGCATTGATTATTTGTTTGGTGCATATTTACTCTTTAGATTACATTTTTTTATTCCTTTTATTATGAATTTTAGGATATAAGGGCCAATTTCTTTTACTCTTGTTTTCCTTCCTACTTACGTGTAGAGAAAGATGAATGGGAAAACTTAGTCTTGGATATAATTTAAACCTGAACTTCTGAACTGGATGTTGGCAAAATGTTAGTTGGCTGAAAAATTCAGCTGGGGAAAATATGTGTATAAATGTTCCTAAAGGTTAGTAGTCTAGCCTTTTGTCTAGATAAAAATATATTTGTCTTGGCTTTTGTCAGACCATTAAAGAGCTAAATACGTGGGCTACGTTGTTCTGTCTGGTCGTGTTTAGGAACAGTGTGAACGGTACGTAAGAAGCCCGAAGAAATTATTTTTACACTGATGATGTAGAACGTTTACTCTTAACATCTAATAGCCTCGCTGAGGGAATCTATAGGAGATAGTTCTTTTGGCCTCAATACCAACAGTAATTGTGCTTCTAATCATCTGGTCTGTTTTTTACTTGTATGGGCTATGTGAATCCTTGTGTTGTTTTCTTTTGTAACGTGAAGCCAAATTTGGGGCCAACTTGTCGCAAAGTAGACTATGTTATGTCATGCATTTTGTGTGGTAGATTCGTTGACTTTATATATGATCATTTACCCCTACCTAGGTTTTTAAAACTTTGTCACTTTTTCAGAATAATAAACTACTATGTATTATGCTAGGTACTGTGCCAACCCCTTCATATGCACTATTCATGAGGGTTTTTTGTTTGTTTGTTTTGAGACAGTCTTGTCTCCCTGGCATGAGTACCATGATGTCATCATAGCTCAAGCAATACACCTGCCTCAGCCTTCTGAGCAGTATAGCTGGGACTACAGGCATACACCACAACACCAGCTAATTTTTCTATTTTTTTGTTCGTTTGTTTATTTATTTATTTTTGAGACAATCTCACTAATGTCGCCCTCAGTCAAGGGCTGTGGCATCACAGCTCATAGCAACCTCAAACTCTTGGGCTTAAGCGATTCTCTTGCCTCAACCTCCCAAGTGGCTGGGACTATAGGCACCCGCCACAAGGCCCAGCTATTTTGTTGTTGTTGTTTAGCAGGCCCTGGCCGGGTTTGAACCCACCAGCCCTGGTACATGTGGCTGGTGCCCGAACCACTGATCTATGGGCACTGAGCCTAGATTTTCTATTTTTTATAGAGATGGGGGTCTCACTATTGCTCAGGCTGGTCTTGAACTCCTGGTCTCAAGCTATCTTCTAGTTTTGGCCTCCCAGAGTGCTAGGATTATAGGCATGAGTCACTGTGCCCGGCCTGGTGTTACATATTTCCAAATATGATTATTCTGTTATCTCTTACAAAATTTTAGACATTAACAACTAACTTTTGTTATGGTATGTAAGATTTTTATTTTTTGAGACAGAGTTTCACTCCCTTGTCCTGGGTAGAGTACCATGGCATCATAGCTCACAGCAACCTCAAACTCTTGCACTTAAGTGATTCTCTTGCCTCAGCCTCCCATGTAGCTGGGACTATAGGTGCCTGCCACAATGCCTGGCTATTTTTAGAAATGGGGTCTCACTCTTGCTCAGGCTGGTCTTGAATTCCTGAATCCAAGCAATCCACCCACCTTGGCCTCTCAGAGTGCTAGGATTACAGGTATGTGCCGCTGTGCCAGACCAAGAATTCTCTTTTTTTTATTTTTAAACAATTTATTAATAACAAGATTGTCTGAAGTACATAAGAATATTAGCTTTTTTGAGTTTTTTGAGATGGTCTCACTCGTCACCTGGGCAGAATGTAGTGCCTACCTCACTTGCAGCCTCCAATTCCTGGATTCCAGTGATCCTCCTACTTCAGCCTCCTGAGTAGCTAGGACTACAAATGCCTACCACAACACTTGGCTAGTTTAAAAAATAATTTTTTTTTGTAGAGTCTTGGTATGTTGCCCAGGCTGGTCTCAAACTCCTGGCTTCAAACAGTGCTCCCACCTCAGCCTCCCAAAGTGCTGGGATTACAAGCATGAACCACCATGTGGACCTGGCAAGAATTTTGGCTTTCTTACAACTCTTCCCCACCCTGATTTTTTTCCTGTTTTCTCCAACTATGTCAGTCACAGTTTGTGATTAGTCCATATTCAGTGTTTTCATTATATTAATTTTAATTACTCATTGCTTTATCACAATAGTACTATGATAACATTTTCTTTTTGGTATAACTTTTTTTTTGGAGTTATTGCCTCACTTGTTCTGTTATTTTTTTTTTTTTATTTTTCCAAGAAAAGAAGGAGAGATTTGTTCACAATGATCACTTTTCACACCCTCCAGTAAGTCTATAAAATACCCCTGCTTATAATTTTCCACATGGTCACATCCTCAGATAAACTGTTCCATTCTTTTCTTTCTAGGAAACTTCATGTAGCTCTTGCTTCTTGCTTATATCTGGATGAATTGCTTTTGTATTATAGCTGTCAGCCTGGGACTTCTCTTTGCCATTATCTTGTGAATTTCTTACTTCTTATTCTGATTTGAATTCTGTTTCTGCAGCCTATGTCATTGTCTTTTTTTGGAGACAGAGCCTCAAGCTGTACCCTGGGTACAGTGCTGTGACATCACAGCTCACAGCAACCTCCAACTCCTGGGCTCAAGCGAGTCTCTTGCCTCAGCTTCCCAAACAGCTGGGACCACAGGCGCCCGCCACAACACCCACCTATTTTTTGGTTGCAGCCTTCATTGTTTGGTGGGCCTGGGCTGGATTCGAACCTGCCACCTTAGGTGTATGTGACTGGCCCCTTAGCCACTTGAGCCACATTGTCTTTTACGGCTTGTTTTGTTTTAGAGAAGCACATCTTCCACTTATTCACTCTAAAAGGGTCCATGAATGATAAAATTACTTGAGGCTTTTCGTGTCTGAAAGTTCATTTACTTTCATCTTAGTTGGGCTACAAATAGGATTCTTGAATAACTTGAGAATAATTTTCACTTAATTACTAAAGTGTGCTCCATTGTTTCCCAGTTTTCAGTGTTCAGAGAGAGGTTTGGTGCCATTCTGAATCTTTATTCTTACTCGCCTACTATTTATGTATTTTTTGACCCTGGTGTTCTGCACTATAATGAGCCTTAATGTAAACCTGTTCCTTTTTCCTGTCCCTCCCCACCCCCTGGCCCCCAATTCATGCTGTTGGATACATACTTCTTGGCCCTTTTCAATATGGAAAGTCATTTTCTTCCTTTCTGGGAAACATTCTTGTATTATTTCTTTCTTTCTTTCTTTTTTTTTTTTTTGTTAAGCAGGTCTGGACCAGGTCTGAACTTGCCAGCCCTGGTGCACAAAGCTGGTGCTCTAGCCGCCTAGGCACCCAGCCTCTTGTATTATTTCTTTGATATTTCCTCCCTTCTATTTTCACTGTTATAATTAGATTTTGGACCTCCTTTACCGATTTTTTTTTTTTTTTTTTTTTGAGACAGAGCTTCAAGCTGTCCCCCTGGGTAGAGTGCCGTGGCATTACAGCTCACAGCAACCTCCAACTCCTGGGCTCAAGCGAGTCTCCTGCTTCCACCTTCCAAGTAGCTGGGACCACAGGCGCCTGCCACAACGCCCGGCTATTTTTTGGTTGCAGCCGTCATTGTTGTTTGGCGGGCCTGGGCTGGGGATTCGAACACGCCACCTTAGGTGTACGTGGCTGACGCCTTAGCCGGTTAAGCTATAGGCGCCGAGCCCCGATTTTTTTTTTTTATGTTACCTTTTGTCTGATGTTTTCCATTTCTTTCTTCCTTTGTCTTCCTTTTCCCCTTTTGTTGGTATCTATTCCACATTTTCTTTTAGGAGGGTTCTCAATGTTGACATTTTGTGGATAGGGATGGGGTCTCTCTGTGTTGCTCAGCCTGCTTTTGATCTCCTGTGCTCACAAAGTTTCCTCCAACCTTGGCCTCCCAAAGTGCTGAGCTACTGCACCTGGCCTGGAATGAATGAATGAATGAATGAATAAATAAATATGCGTGCGTGTGCACACATACACACACACACACACACACATATTTTTTGAGACAGTCTTATTTTGTCACCCTTGGTAGAGTGCCGTGTCGTCATAGCTCCCAGCAACCTCAAACTCTTGGGCTTAAGCCATCCTCTTGCCCCAGTCTCACAAGCAGCTATGGCCACAACAGCCTGGCTGTTTTTAGAGACGGATGTAGATATTTTTAGAGATGAAGTGGTAATTAAGAAGTGCTCGATAAATATGTGAATGAAAAAATTAGAGGCATTCTGTACAGACTTTAATTTTTAAGGGTGTTTATTGTCCATTATTTAGGATCACAGTGCTGATACCAACAACCTCTATCGGTATAACAGCGAAAATAAAGGCTTATGCTGCATGCACACTCTCTCTTTGGTGAGATTCACCAAAGTCGTCAACACAGTCGCTACCGTGATCGTACTGATTGTGGCAATCCAACACCGATACAAACGGCACCGCAGCTCAGTGTGCACAGCGCACGTGGGAGCTGGCCGCCACCCAGGAGTCGCTCTATCTCCCACCCACTGTCCTGCGCTCGCGAGGGGACGGTGCCTCGCGGGGCTGTGCCTATGTCCCTTATTGGCTAGGCTGGGGGCGTGGCGCCTGGTTTTGACCAATCGTGAGCGACGCGTTCCGGCACTTGCAGTAAAGGTCTGAGAATCTGAGAGGCCTGGGCTGAGGCTGCAAGGATCTGAGCAGAGCTGCAGCCCCGGCAGGGGACCCTTGGGGGAAAGCACCGGCTGGGACGCTGTGGGCCGCTCTGTCACTCTCCTTCCTAGCTCTGTGCCCGCCACTATGTGGGCTGCCCTGAGGTTAGCCCTGCGGCCGTGCGCCCGCCCTGCTGTCCCCGGGCTGCGCTCCTATCACCGGGACTCGGTGGCCTCGCTGGGCACTAGACCGGACTCGAGCTCTGCCATCTACCAGGTAGGCTGGGCGAGTCACCAGTGCCGGACCGGTGAGACTAGGTCCTGGCAGGTGGAGGGGGGTGGTGGTGTCACAGGTGAACAGTTGTTGTTCTTTTCTCCTGAGCCCCAGTCATGGTTCTGTAACTCACTAAGAGTATCGTGAAGTTTGGAAAAGAAAATCATTCTAAATAAAAAAAGTTTTAGTTCACTTTTAGAACTGGCACTGTACTTTGTCTTTGAAATCAGTGGTTCTCAAAACATAGCATTATCACCAGGGGAGTTTCTTGAATGTACAGGGGCCTGAGGCCCCACTCTGGACCTTCTGGGTCTCCTAAGTCTTGGTGTTCGCATTGTTAATGAAGTCCTTAAGGGGACTGGTGATAGCCGGCTTTGGGAACCACTGACCTAGCAGTACCCAAATAATTGGCTATAGTAATAGAAAATACTTAATTCCACAGTATCTTTGAGTGGTTTTGCTTGGAATTGGCAAGCATCACAAGGTCAAAAAACAACTCAGCTTGTGAAATACCGGAGTTAGAAAATTTTAATCTGTTCCCATGCTTTTTAAACTTATACAGATAGATACCATTTAAATCAGGGGTCCTCAAACTTTTTAAACAGGGGGCCAGTTCACTGTCCCTCAGACCGTTGGAGGGCCGGACTGTGGGTCCGGGAACTAGTCGGCTGCTAAGCAGGACAGGCAGCGGTGGCCAAAACACCCGGCGGGCCACATGTGGCCCGCGAGCCATAGTTTGAGGATGTCTCATTTAAATTGTACAAATGGTACACAGTGTTTAATGCAGAAACATTAAGTGGTAAGGGGTAAAAGTGGTCTAGGTATTTGGTATTGAAGTGTAAGGATGGAACTCATGATTTTGTAGGAAAGATGGACAAGAAAGCAGGTAACTTCAGTGCACTGTGGTAAAAGGGTGTCTAAAGCTTGAGAAATTGGTCATAGAAAGCTGCAGATGGATCATAGTTGGGTAAGAACTGGCCAGTTTCACAATGGAGATTGAGAGGTGAGACTACAAACCAAAAGGATTACAAAGATACAGATACTGAGTTTTGAAGGTGTATCTTTGGTGTGAGAACTTGGAAGTCATGGCTAGAGTTATGGTATTTGTGGAATAGTGTCTGGAGATGAGATTGATTTGAAGGCCAGATTAGAGGAGGGCCTTGCAGGCAAAAGCCACATTTAGATTCCATTTGCATGCTATACGTTAAAATATTTAAGTAGAGAAGTGGCATGGACCTGCGGATATGGCAGATTCATTGATGTGACAGTGTGGAGCAGGAGACCTCAAACTTTTTAAACAGGGGGCCAGTTCACTGTCCCTCAGACTGTTGGAGAGCCAGACTACGGGCCCCAGGACAAGTTGGCTGCTCAGCAGGATAGGCAGCAGCGGGAAAGACACCTGGTGGGCCAGATAAATGTCCTAGGAAGGCTGCATGTGGCCCACAGGCCGTAGTTTGAGGATACATGGTGTGGAGGATGGACTAGTAGTGTAGGGAATGACTAGAGTTTGGTGCTAGTTGGAAGAGTTGTGTCCTGAGATGATGGGGTCAGTATCATGGTTGTTTGTGTCTGTGTGGGGATAAATACCTGAGGAGCAAAGAAGATTATAGAGTTAATAACTGAGGGAAAAGGGAGGAAAATGGATGGCAGTGGCACCCATAGCTCAGTGGGTAGGGCACCGGCAGCATACACCAAGGCTGGTGGGTTTGAACCTGGCCCGGGCCGGCTAAAACAATAATGACAACTGCAACCAAAAAAACTAGCCGAGTGTTGTGGCAGGTGCCTATAGTCCCAGCTACTTGGGAGGCTGAGGCAAGAGAATTGTTTAAGCCCAAGAGTTTGAGGTTGCTGTGAGCTGTGATGCCATAGTACTCTACCAAGGGTGACATAGTAAGACTCTGTCTCAAAAAAAAAGGAAAGAAAATGGGTGACAAATCATGGATACCTTTGAAGTTTCTAACTGGGCAGGATATTTAGGTGGTGGTAGTGCCATTAACACAAGGAAGGCTATAGGACCAGTAGTGGGTTTGATAGATCAAAACTAGGATATTTGGTGAGGGTTTTGTATGAATCACCTTTTGCTAGGTTGTGCTTTATAGCAATATAAAAAATCTCAGTAGCTCACAATGGCAGATACTAATTTCTTACTCACACTGTGTGTGTTGGCTGCTATGACTATTCCACTGTAGGGGGTTCAGGTCCACTCCATGTGACTTCTCATTCCTGGGACAAGGCTGAAGGAGCCCCCCCCTGATTTAGAGATGCTGTTCTCATGGCGAAAGGCACAGGAGCTAGAGGCTGAATACAAATTGGATTTAAAATTTCTGCTGGGATATGATGAAATTCCTGTAGACAGAGCAAGTCATATGGCTAAGCCCAACTTCCATATTGTTGATAGATATAAAGTGAAAGACCAGTTTCTTCTCTTTGTTGATTATAAATAAGAACTATAATAAGTAATAGTAATAGCAGAAATTATATGGTGTGCCAACTATTTCTCTAAAGACTTTATATGCTTTTACTCATGTATTCGTCAAAATAGTCCTGTGTGGCAGGTATTACTATTATCTCTGTTTTATATATAGGAAAACTGTGGTACGTGGGCGTCAAGTAAGTTGTCTACAATAACCACAGCTATTTTTTTTTTTTTGAGACAGACTATTGCCTCAAACTATCGACCTGGGTAGAGTGCAGTGGCATCATAGCTCACAGCAACCTCAAACTCTTGGCCTGAAGCGATTCTCTTGCCTCAGCCTTCCAAGGAGCTGGGACTACAGGCACCCGCCACAATGCCTGGCTATTTTTTGGTTGTAGTTGTCATTGTTGTTTGGCAGGCCTGGGCTGGATTTGAACCCACCAGCTCCAGTGTATGTGGCTGTTGCCCTAGCTGCTGAACTATAGGCACAGAGCCAAGATAACCACAGCTATTAAGTGGCAGAGCTTGAATATGAAGCCAGGCAATCTGGCTTTTAACTATTGAGGCCAGGGTCTTGATTGTTGTTTTATAATGGTTCTTACACAGTCCTACTCAGGTAGATTCTATAACTGAAGAGACTGAGGAGGAGGTGGCCAACGGCTCAGCTCAAATTCATTATGACTATCAGGCACTAAGCCCTGTGGTTGCTCAGTTTCGCAAGAGTCTTACTAGTATACTATAGTATATACTGAGTATACTATACTTACTAGTATACTATAGTATACTTGTCCTAGAGGCTGAATGAATGAGAAAAAGAATGAGGATGAGTAATTGGTGGAAAAGGAAAGAGAAGTTTATTAGTTTGCTAGCAAATGAGGGCAGCAGACTAGTATCTCAAAAGACCACCATCCACCCTTGACACAGAAAAACAGGGCTGTTTTTGAAGGCGAGTTCTTGGTGGTTGGAGTTGGGTCTTTGTAACTGGTATCATATGTGCTTGGTTTGTGCTGTCATTCAACTATATAATTGGTTTTGGTTGACCTTATTTATCTCTGGGTTATAATGATCTTGTGACTTTTGTCCAGCTAATTCTGTGATCCAATCTCTTGTGGTTTAAGATAATAGAAAACAAACAGCAAAGAATATTTTTCCACCCGCCTGATTACTGGCCTTGGAAAGAAAGAAGGTTTTAATTCCCCAAAAGGGTAGGTTGGGGGGCAGGGGTGCTTAAAGAGACAACTTCTAAAACATTTCATTGCCCTTTTCAGATCTTTACCTTTGTTAGAAGACCTATTTTTCTTTATTAGTCTTTTGTCTGGATAGTTCTATCCATTTTGAAAGTGGGGTATTAAAGTCTATTATTGTACAGCTGTCTAATTCTCCCTTTAATTCTGTCAGTGTTGGTGGCACCTGTGGCTCAAAAGGGTAGAGTGCCGGCCCCACATGCCAGAGGTGGCGGTTACAAACCCAGCTCTGGCCAAAAATAAATAAATAAATAAATAAATAAATAAATAAAATAATTTGTCAGTGTTTACTCAATATATTTTGGAGCTCTATTGTTTGGTGCATATATGCTTAAAGTTGTTATGTCTTCTTGGTGAATTGACTCTTTTATCAACGTGTAATGTTCTTTGTCTCATAACAAGTTTTGACTTAAAGTCTATTTTATCTGATATTAATAGCCACCTTTGCTCTTGTTGGGTTTCTGTTTTCATGAAATATCTCTTTTTATCCTTTCACTTTCAACTTCTATGTGGCCTTAGCTCTAAAATGAATCTCTCATACACTAAATTTTGCAAGAATAAGGGCAGACTCAAAGTCTATGGGGTGATGAAGTATAGTCTTCTCATTGTGAACCTTGGCAAGGAAGGAAGAATTTTGAACAAGTAATAGAGTCTATCTCATGGCCTAAAATGTCTGCTTAAACTCCATCATGTTTGAATTCCAAAGTTGGAGGAAGGGTGCTGCCCAGGGTTAAGGTGAGAGCCCCAAAGGGAAGATGCCATTTGGGTGACAACATTGAGATAGCCACTGAGTCCATTTCCCAGAGCCCTTCTCTGTTACACTGTTTGGTTTAAACACAAGGAGACCTTTTCCTTTACAAAGCCTATCCCACTGCTAGGGGTCTCTGAGATGATAAAGATAATCTGGTGACAGCCCTCAATTCTGGGAGTGGTTTCTATCCAAAGAAACCAGGGGTGGCCCATGGGCCCCATGCAGATTATTTGAGGACTGTTTTGCTTATCTGTGGTGTCATGAAAAGTATGCACAGACCTTTTCTTTTGTTCTTCAGCTGTTGTGTTTGTGTATTTAATGTGTGGCCCAAGACATCTCTTACTCTTCCAGCGTGCTGCAGAAAAGAAAGAGGGTTGACGTGACAAGTGACGCTATATAAGTCATTTTAATGCT
Organism: Galago senegalensis; assembly: GCA_963575145.1. Classification (NCBI taxonomy): domain Eukaryota; kingdom Metazoa; phylum Chordata; class Mammalia; order Primates; family Galagidae; genus Galago; species Galago senegalensis. Next base: position 14,754 of record CAUYTI010163475.1, read on the forward strand.
GTCTCTTTGGTGATGGCCTGCACAGACACACTCTGGAGAATTTCTGCATTTGCTGTATGTGAGCAAAGAGGGTCTCATCACCTGGGTTTAATAATAATAGAGAAAGTGTCAGGCTTTCCCCTATGTCATGTTGTTAATATCATGATACAAACATGATAATCGGACAAAGTTCCAGTGGCAAGGAGAGGGGTTGCCTCTTATCAAGTCCTTTTTGGTGTTTTCCCAGTTTGTCCTAAGTGGAAACTCAGAAATGGAGATTATAGGACCATGTCTCCCTGTTGTGGTTGCACATTAGAAACACCAGAAGAACTTTTAAAGCTCTAAATGCTTAGATCACACCTGCAGTGACATCAGAATCTCTGTGGGTAGGACCAGTCTTCAGTGCTTTTTTATGTTTTTGTTTGTTTTTTCAAAACTCCTCAGTGAGTTCAATGTAAAGTCAAGGTTGAAAAACACCATTCTAGCAGATTCTTTTTTTTTTTTTTTAAAGATGGAGTCTCACTTTGTCACCCTCAGTAGAGTGCTGTGGAGTCACAGCTCACAGCAACCTCCAGCTCCTGGGCTTAGGCGATTTTCTTGCCTCAGCCTCCCGAGTAGCTGGGACCACAGGCTCCCGCCACAACACCCGGCTATTTTTTTGTTTCAGTTTGGCCAGGGCTGGGTTTGAACCTGCCACCCTCGGTATATGGGGCCGGCGCCCTATAGATTATTTTTTTTCCCCCCTGAATATTCCAGGGGGTACAAACATTTTGGTTATATATACTGCCTGTGTACCATTTGGGTCAAACTCACAAGTGTGCCCATTATGCAGATAGTGTGCATTGTACCTGTTAGGTGTGAATTACCCCATCCCTTCTCCCCCCAGTGCAAACCACTTAGTCCTACTTGATTTTTGATGTGTGCATAAGTGTTGATTGCTTAGTTCCAATTTATTTTTATTTATTTATTTTGAGACAAAGCCTCAAGCTTTTGCCCTGGATAGAGTGCTGTGGCATCACAGCTCACAGCAACCTCTAACTCCTGGGCTCAAGTGATCCTCTTGCCTCCACCTCCCAAGTAGCTGGAACTACAGGTGCCTGCCACAATGCCCGGCTATTTTGTTGGTTGCAGCCGTCATAGAGTGTTGGCAGGCCCCAGGTATTAGTTCACCATTTTTAAAAAATTGCTGAGTAGCACTCCATGGTATACATACATGTATGTAGATCACAATTTCTTAATCCACTTGTGTATTGTTGAACACTTGGGTTGGTTCTTGAGCCAAGTTCCCGTCGGGTTCTTTTCCTTAGGATGCAGGGCTCAGTGGGATGAAAAGAGAAGTCCTCATAGGGCTGTCAGACACATGGTTCAGGGCTTGGGACCTTTCTACCCCAGGGCTTAGGTTTGTTCCTTCCCTAACACCCTGCTGCTTTCTTTCTTATTTTCTGGATCTTGCGGGGCAAGCGAATATAGCAGAAACCATGATCTCAAGAGCTCTTGGAGCTATGGAAAATGGAGCCATACTGTAAAGAGTAGAAATTCATCTAATTCTGAACTGCTGGGAAATTGTTTAACGTTCCGTCAAATGAAAGGAACTAAATAACCAGAGATTTTTTTTAAACATGAATGGGGATTCATTCTTTTTCCTCCCAGGCTTTTAAGTGTAATATGTTTTTAAGTGTAATTATGTCAATAAGGAAATACTTTTGTGTGGGTTTGACTCTCAGGATAGTGACTGATGGGGCAGATGAAATGAGGTGGCATTCTTCTAACCTTTGAGAAGCTTATATTCCTTAAAATAGGAAAACAAAGTTAAGTTCATTGGCTGTTTAAGGAAGAACGATGTTAAAGTGACAGGATAAGACAGAAATAACATTGGAGATGAGTTGAGACATGCATTAGAGGGATAAGATTCGGAGAGATGGACCAGCCAGGTGGTGGTATCCAGGAAGAGCTTAAACAAAGGTAGGCAAAGGTGACGCTTGTCCACGGGATGGGGCTGCCCAGTGTGGGGGCCATGAGGAGGAGCACAGATGGATGTTTTTCTTGACCCTTATTTTGGTAAAAACATAATTGCTTTCTAATATTCTTCTCCCCTCTCCTTTGTTACTGTTTTAGGAGAATTACGAGCAGATGAAAGCATTAGTAAATCAACTCCATGAACGAGCACAGCACATAAGACAAGGTAAACCCAGCATTTATTCTTCAGTTTATGCTTTTAATGACGCTCTCCCTGTATAGCTGTTAGTTTTAGAAAAAAAAAATGGTAGCATTAAAACTACTACTGTTTTGCTTGGATGAAATGGTGTCTTAGAGAGGAACGTAGTATGATAAGCTTTATTATTCCATTTTGCTGTTATTGGTATATATGACATTTTTTGCTTTAGAAGTCCATGTTATTTGATATTAAAGGGTATTTTCCAAATAAGATATTTTCTTTTCTCTTTTATTTTTTGAGATAGCGTCTTGCCCGGGGTAGCGTGCAGTGGGGCAATCATAGCTCACTACAGCTTCCAACTCCTGGGCTCAAGTGATCCCCCTGCCTTAGCTTCTCAGATAGCTGGGACTGCAGGCATGTGCCACCACACCTGTCTGATTTTTCATTTTTCTTAGAGACAAGGTCTCCCTATGTTGCCCACTGTGTTGCCCAGGCTGGTCTTGAACTCTCAGGTTCAAATGATTCTCTCACTGTGCTGGGAGTACAGGCATAAGCCCCCCAATCCAGCCTAAAATAAGATTCTTCATATATTACAAGTACCTTATTTATAATAAGCTATATATGAGGCAGTATTTGCAAGGTATAAATTACAGAGAAAATACTATGTAATTTCTTTAAGTAATTATTAGTGAATTCAAAATGTGTATGATACACTCTAGGATTAGGGTAGATTGAGTTTTTTTTTTTTTTAAAAATGCCAGTTTCTTCATTTACTTCAAAAAATTAGCAGCTTGTAAGGTGAGAATGATCTGAAAAATTAGGCTTTCTTAAAGCATTTCTTAATGCTTTTAAAAAGCATTATATTTTGGATTAAGTGTTATGTTTTTCTGGTATTAACTTAGATAGAGATCTTGTATCATGTCAATTTATTCTAATCTAATGATGCTTTTATCATAGGAGGTGGTGAGAAAGCCCGAGAACGGCATGTTTCGAGAGGAAAACTGTTACCCAGAGAAAGAATCGACAGTCTTGTAGACCGTGGGTTGGTACACGCCAAACTGCTAACTCTGATTGTTCTTTACTGCATGGTACTTTATTAGACAGTTTTGTAAATAAATTATTTTGAATTCTGATTCTTATTGTAAGGTTTGACAATATCTGTTTTTTGAGAGCTTATCATATGTCAGGCACTGTTCAAGGCACTTGTGATATATCATTGAAGAAAATAGACAAAGAACTTCGTCCTACTGGGACTGAAGGGTTAGAAAAGAAACAATAGACATCATAAATTCTATAGGAAGTTAGAAGGCGATAAATGTCATAGAAGAAAGAAAAGGTAGGCCAGGGTACAGGAAAGGAAGATGAGGGTCACGTTGCAGTTTTAAGTGGGATAGTGAGGGTAGGTGTCAGGGTAGAGCAAGGAGGGAAGCGAGAGAGCCCTGTAAAATCTCTGGGGAGAGAGTGTTGCAGGCAGAGGGAACAGCCAATGCCAAGCCCCTGGAGTGTGATGTGCTGGATCTGCTGATAGGGTTAAGGAGTGGCCAGGAGCCCCGTGCGGTTGGACTGGAGGGAGTAAAGGGGAGAGTAGTGGGAAGTAGATCAGATCCCAGAGGGTCTTTTTGGCCATTATAAAAGTTTTGGTTTTTACTGTGAGAATTGTAGGGTTTTTTGGTTTTTTTTTTGACATTGCAAAAGTTGTTTTTCAGGAATGCTCACTGGTTTACAGAAATAACATTGATTAGTAATTGACCACTTGTGGAACTATATATAGGGTGTGTGTTATGGTGTCCAATATATGACATTTGCAAGGTGTAAAGGGTACATTTGCAAGGTGTAAAGGGTAGTGCCCAAAGACGATGGGCAGGGAATGGAGAAGGTTAGGCCAGGTTTATTGAAAGGAACAGTGATCTGCCTGGGGCATCTAGAGACCCCTTACGCCTAGGGTAGGGTGAGGGCTGTGGTGAGTCAGGGTCCTTTGGAATGAACTTCAGGGTGGGGCTAACTAGTCTTGGGGGAGGGGGCACGGAGAGTTTGTGTAACTTTTTTTTTTTTTTTTTTGAGACAGAGCCTCAAGCTATCCCCCTAGGTAGAGTACTGTGTCATCACAGCTCACAGCAACCTCCAACTCCTGGGCTCAAGTGAGTCTCCTGCCTCAGCCTCCCAAGTAGTTGGGACCACAGGTGCCCGCCACAGCGCCCGGCTATTTTTTGGTTGCAGCCATCATTGTTGTTTTGGTGGGCCAGGGCTGGATTCGAACCCGCCACCTTAGGTCTATGTGGCTGGCCCGGCTATTTTTTGGTTGCAGCCATCATTGTTGTTTTGGTGGGCCAGGGCTGGATTCGAACCCGCCACCTTAGGTCTATGTGGCTGGCGCCTTAGCCACTTGAGCTACAGGCACCGAGCCAGTTTGTGTAACTTAACAAGCAGCTTCCAGGGGAGGGGGAGGTGATACATTCCAGTGCCTCCTTGGCCCTGATAATTTAAAGGGGGTTTGCATTCCTCAGATTAGAAGTTTCTCTCCTTTCTCCCCTAAGGACAAGAGCACTTAAGTGATGATAGACAAGGTTCAAACCCAAGTCTGACTGCCTTCAAGCTGTCACCTTTTACTCCATCACACTCCCTCCACTGTTACAAAAAAACAGTCTTGAATTAAGCCTTTATCCAAAAAACCACCAGCACAAGAGAAGCCGTTTTGAAAGGAGTGCTCCAAGGTAGGGGAAGGAGCTTTAGCAGAAGTCAGTGAAGTTTAGCTCATGTCAGGAACAACTGGCCAAATCCCAAATTCTTCTTTTGAGTTAGCAACCAACCCTATTGTAGGGTTTTGAATAAGAGACTTCTCGTCTGTCTGACTGAGGGCTGCTGTGTTGTGAGAGGGCAGTTGCAGGGCCTCACTAACGGGAGTTGTGATGGGGGACTCAGACCAGGGTGATGGGAGTGTCAGGTTCAGGATTTCCAGGAGGATTGGATATGGCATGAGAGGGAGAAAGAGGAGTAAATGGAAACTCCAAAACTATTTTTTTCTTATGACACATGAACACATATCCAACCCGGAGACAAACACTATTAATACCTGGTACGTATGCTTCTGGACCATTTTTGTTTATATGTGTTCTAGACATTTACAGTGATTTTAAAACAAAAATGGAGTCATACTAAATGTAGTGTTTTGGCCAGGCATGGTAGCTCACTCCTATAATCCTAGCACTCTGGGAGGCTGAGGTGGTTGGAATACATGAGCTCACAAGTTTTGAGACCAGTCTGAGCAAAACCGAGACCCTGTCTCTACTAAAAAAAAAAAAAAAAAAAAAAAATAGAAAAAACTGAGGCAAGAGGATCGCCTGAGCCCAGGTTGGAGGTTGCTGTGAGCTATGATGCCATAGCACGCTACCCAGGGCAATAGCTTGAGACTCTGTCTCAAAAAAAAAAAAAAAACAAAATAAAAACTAAATGTGGTGTTTTATAGCCTGTCTTTTCTGCACTTAATGTACCTTGACCATTTCATTTAAGTGAGAGGTGGACTAATATAGTGGTTAAGAGCCTGATCCCTGGGCCAGATTGCTTACTAAAATCCCAGCTCTGCCATTTACTAATTGTGTGACTTAATCACTGTATGTTTCAATTTCCTCATCAGTAAATGAGGGTCATAATAGGATCCATCTTAGAAGGTAGTTCTAAGGAGTAAATGAGTTAGTTTTTCTATAGGGTATCCCAAAAGTTGCCTGTAAAGTCACTATACATGGAGAAAATGTGAAATTGTAGCTAAATATACCTTTATATTTACAAAATAGTCATTACAAAATTTTACAAGGAAATGGCCAATGTGTAGAGAGTATTTTGTAAATATTTTGTAAAATTTTGTAATGAATATTCTGTAAAGGTATATTTAGCTACTTCTCAGTTTCTGTATGTATGGCAACTTTATTTTTTCTTTTTTAAGGTAGTCTCACTCAGGCACGGTAGCTCATGCCTGTAATCCTAACACTCTGGGAGGCTGACGTGGGTGGATTGTCTGAGCTCAGGAGTTTGAGACCAGCCTAAGCAAGAGTGAAACCCTGTCTCTGAAAAAAAAAAATAGCTGGGCATTATGGCAGGTGCCGGTAGTCCTAGCTACTCCGGAGGCTGAGGCAAGAAGATTGCTTGAACCCAAGTTTGTAGCTACTTGGGAAGCTGAGACAAGAGAATCGCTTAAGCCCAGGAGTTTGAGGTTGCTGTGAGCTGTGACACCACAGCCCTCTATCAACGGTGACAAAGTGAGACTCTGTCTCAAAAAAAAAAAAAAAAAGAAAAAGGAAAAGAAAACAGAGTCTCAGTCTGTTTCCCTAGGCAGAGTGCTGTGGTGTCATCATAGCTCACAGCAACCTAGCAACCTCAAACTCTTTTTTTTTTGAGACAGAGTCTCAGTATGTCACCCTCAGTAGAGTACCGTAGCGTCACAGCTCACAGGCAACATCAAACTCTTGGGCTTAAGCGGTCTCTTGCCTCAGCCTCCCAAGTAGCTGGGGCTACAGGCACCTGCCGCAATGTCCGGATATTTTTTTGTTGCAGTTGTCATTGTTGGTTAGCTGACCCAGGCTGGTTTTAAACCTGCCAACTTAGGTACATGTGACTGGCGCTGTAACCACTGTGTTATGGGCGCTGAGCCAACCTCAAACTCTTGGGCTCAAGCAATCCTCTTGCCTCAAGCTCCTGAGTAGCTGGGAATATAGGCACCCATCATAATGCCTGGCTAGTTTTCCTATTTTTAGTAGAGATGGGGTCTTGCTCTTGCTGAGACTGGTCTTGATCTCCTGAGGTCAAGCAAGCTACCCGCCTTGGCCTCCCAGAGTGCTACGATCACAGGCATGAGCCACGGTGCCTGGCCTACATGATAAGTCTGTGGATGACTATTGGGGCACCCTGTAAAGTTCTTAGGAAAGAGCCTGGCACATGGTAAGTAAGCATAAATGAGAGTTGTTATTCTGTTTCTATATTAAAAAACACATTTGTACAACATCTTTTGAAAAAAGTACCTACTGTTCTGCTATATAAATCCTTAAAATATTCACACCAGATTTTGTTTTAGATTTTTAAAATAGATTTTATATACAACATGCATATTTGAAACATTGTCCCAGTAAAGAAAAATCTTTTCTTTTTTCATGTGTAACTGTTTAAATGCATGTGAATTTTTTAATGACATTAACTTAAGCATTGCTCTTTCTTTCCTTACAGGTCTCCATTTCTAGAATTATCCCAGTTTGCAGGTTACCAGTTATATGGCAATGAAGAGGTCCCTGCAGGTGGCATTATTACTGGTATTGGAAGAGTGTCAGGGTGAGTTTCTACCTGTGCTCTATAACGTGGGGCAGGAGGAAGACCTTGATGAAGTGCAGGCATCCAGCCCTCATGTTGCATATAGGCAGTGAAGTTTTATGCTACTTATATTATTTGAAACTGAGGCATCCTCCCCAGACCTGGATTAGATTCACTGGTGAGCTTTATAGACAAAAATTGAAGGGAAAAAATCTAGCAAAGATCCTTGGGATCCAATCCAAACCAGTTTCTTGGCAATCTTATGCAGTTTCCCTGACTGCTGTCTGTCCTTGGCCACCCTACTCTTTGTTACTTGGGGGGGGGGTCCTCATACCCAATAACACACTGGTTTTGGTGAGAAAGAGCACGGTTGATGGCATACCTTTCTCATGTTTTCAGTATACTACTCATTGCGAATTTAAACGAGATAAATATTGTATTTTCAGCTTCTGTTAGGTGTACAAGAAGCCACATGGCTATAATGTTGAAGAACTTATAAAAATATAAAAAATAAATCTCAGTACTCTTGATGGGTCATTTTTCATTTTTGCAAATTACACTCCTAAAAGGAAATATTGAAGGTTTATTGTGAGGGAGTTCTTTATCCTCAAGACTTGGATGGAGGTGGTGGCTAGCATTTATTATTTTCTTAGGACCCTTTCATTCAAACAATCCTTATGGAATGTGGCTTACTTAGGTTGTTAGCTTTTCACTACTAATATAGGATTGATAAGTCTTTAAAAATCAAGTATGAGTTTGTGAACTTGTTAAAAGTAATCATTGTGTATTATATAAATGAACACATGAGCTGTGATTAGAGCTTGCATTTGCATCCTAAGATTGTCTATTAACGAGTATCATTGGTGGTAGGTACTAGAAATTGACAGTCATACTGGTGTGTCTTGTACTGAGTGTAATTGGCCTTTAAATTTGAAGAAGTATCTCATATTCTCTACCCAATGAAATTTCTGCCTTTCAGAGTAGAATGCGTGATTGTTGCCAATGATGCCACTGTCAAAGGAGGCACCTACTACCCAGTGACTGTGAAAAAACATTTACGGGCACAAGAAATTGCAATGCAGAACAGGCTCCCCTGCATCTACTTGGGCAAGTCCTAAGAGTTGTAAAATAAACTATCGTTAGCTGCTAAAATGCAAGAATGTTTAGAAGACCTTATATGACATCGACAATGGGTATTTTAAAAACCTGTTGATTTCTCCCATAATTGCAAGTAAAAATGTTCTTTGTTGAAAATTCTGGGGAGGGGGGGTAAATAAATAAGAACTACACATAATAATATCGATGTGGACTAACCCTGATAGTATCTTGGTGTACTCCAGTTTTTTGACTACAAATCTGTGAATTTTTTTCTCCTATATTTTTACTTTTCTGTTAACCATAATGGATTCAATGTATTAAAAATTAATAGCGAATATTTATAGATCTCTTGAGTGCCAGGTACTGGGTTAAATGCTTAAGTATTATACATATAATTTGAGCAGATATAATGTAAAACAAATTCAATTTCCAATAGGAGTAAATTTATATTTGAAAATGAAATACATTTAAATCAAAGGATATTTCAGGCTGGGTATGGTGGCTCACACCTGTGATCCTAGCACTCTGGGAGGCTGAGGCAGGTAGATCGCCTGAGCTCAGGAGTTTAAGACTAGCCTGAGCAAGAGGAAAGCCCTATTTCTACTAAAAATAGAAAAACTAGCCAGGCCGTTGTGGAGGGTGTTTGTAATCCCAGCTACTCGGGAGGCTGAGGCTGGAGGCTTACTTGAGCCCAAGAGTTTGAGGTTGTTGTGAGCTATGATGCCACATCACTCCACATAGGGTAATGGAATGAGACTGTTTCAAAAAAAAATCAAAAGATATTTCAAAAAGAACGTAATTGCAAAGCAGCTTAAAATGAGCACTTGCTGGATATTGAGTTAGTGTGATAAAACTCCAACATATATTGTTCATTTATTCAGGTACTTAAACAGGTACTGTTATAAAGGTCCTCCGCCTCCCCGCGGTGGGAAAGTGTATTTACCTGTTTGACTGACAATGTTAACAGCTTTTCACAAATAGAAAATAGCAGATGAGACCCAGCTTCTTGCCAAACTCTATAGGGGACACACTGGAGAGGATTATGTTGTCTCTGTTTCAGCAAGCTCATAATGAGCTAGAGACAAGATGTAGTGTGTTAAAAACGAGAAACTTAGGCTCGGGGCCTGGGGCTCAAGTGGCTAAGGCGCCAGCCACATACGCCTGAGCTGGTGGGTTTGAATCCAGCCCTGGCCTGCCAAACAACAATGACGGCTGCAACCAAAAGATAGCTGGGTGTTGTGGCAGGTGCCTGTAGTCCCACCTACTTGGAGGTGGAGGCCGGAGAATTGCTTGAGCCCAGGAGTTGGAGGTTGCTGTGAGCTGTGATACTATGGCACTCTACCCAGGGTGACAACTTGAGGCTCTGACTCAAAAAAAAAAAAAGAGAGAGAGAGAGAGAGAAACTTAGTGGTTGTGGGCAATGATAATAGGTATAGGACTAGCTGATTTTTTTCTTAACATTTTCTGTGTGCACTAAGTATGTGCTGAACTAAGTGCTTTACATACATTATTTCCTGTCATCCCATAACAACTGTCTTTTTTTTTTTTTTTTGTGAGACAGAATCTCACTATGTTGTGCTCAATAGAGTGCGGTGGAGTCACAGCCCACAGCAACCTCCAACTCTTGGGCTTAAGCAATTCTCTTGCCTCAGCCTCCCAAGTAGCCGGGGTGCTAGGCCCCCGCCACAATGCCTGGCTATTTTTTTGTTGCAGTTGTCATTGCTGTTTAGCAGGCCTGGGCTGGGTTCGAACCTGCCAGCCTCAGTACATGTGGCCCGTACTGTAACCACTGTGCTATGGGCACTGAGCCATAACAACTGTCTTCTGTTGTCATTGAGATACTTGCTGTCGTTTTCTTCATTTCACGGGTGAGGAAACTGAGGCACATAAGGGCTAGGAACCACCTGTGAGCACACAGCTATGAAGTAAAGACTCCATTTTGAACTCAGCTGACATAGTATTCACCACTCCAATCTGCAGTAAAAACAGTATCAGAAGGCCATAATTGTATAAATTGTCACATGAATTCTGTAGATGGTTTTGGTTTAAAAGAGGGAAAGATACTTTTTCACCTTATCTGGTGAAGAATTCATCATGTTTCCAGGGCTTTTGCTAATCCTCAAAGGAGAGAGGGTCCTAAACATTTCAAGGAGAATTGCACAGAGGCAGGAAAACCGAATGGGTTTGCGGGAAACAGTGTGTTCTTTCGGTTACCTTGGGGGATTGGAGAACGAAGCTCTAGAATATTTTAGAAAGGAAGGACAGATTTTTTGTAAACTTGATTGAGAACTGACGCTGTCGTTGATACAAGTCTCCCTATGCATAGCATGTTTTGTTCATAGCCATGTGCTTATTTTTCTCCTTTTCCTTGTCTTCAGTTGATTCAGGAGGGGCAAATTTACCTCGACAAGCAGACGCGTTTGCAGATCGAGATCACTTTGGCCGTATATTCTATAACCAGGCAAATATGTCTTCTGAAAATATCACACAGGTAATTTGTCACTAGTAGGGTATACAGTATTGCTTTTCTTTTTTTAAAGTATTGCTTTTTTATTCCAAGTATCTTTGTTAATTGGATACCCTGAGATGTCTTAAAAATGAAACAATTTCTTTTTACTCCGAATATCATTTCTAATTAGATACTCTAAGATGGCTTAAAAATAAAATAATTTAATCTTTTCCACAGAAGGTATCTCAAGGTCGTCTCTAATTAGAACCTTTGGTTAATTATAGGAATACTGCTATTCTGTAATAAAGGTTATTTACCTGAGAAAAACAGATTTTAAAAGAAAGGGTACCAGTAATGCATTTTCTAGTTGCTGTACTCTGGGAAATCTCTAGGGTATGTATGAGGAGATATAAGAAAAGTTCATTATAGCATCATTAGAGCAGAAGTTAGAGAATGACCTTAATGTCCATTGATGGACATTAATAATACAGATATTAGCTGTTAAAATGAATGAACTAAAGTTGTGTTTGTTAACATGAATAACATGTTAAGTCCCAAAAATATGTTCAGTAAAAGAATGGAATAAACGTATAGCTCATTATTATATATGTAAAAGTTAAGATCATCATGTTATACTATATATATATATAATTTTTTTTTTTTTTTTTGCAATTTTTGGCCGGGGCCAGGTTTAAACCTGCCACCTCTGGTATACGGGGCCGGTGCCCTACTCCTTTGAGCCACAGGTGCTACCCCAGTCATACTATATATTATTTGTGTATAAACATGCACTTGAATGTTTGAGTGATATACTCAACTTTAAAACAGTGGTTGGCTCTGAGGTGGAAGGGAGGAGAAAGGGCTCAGGTAGGAGGGATATAAGGATTCAACTATATCTGAAATATTTTACTCCTTTAAAAAAATGATCTAAAGTAAATTTAGCCAAATGTCAAGATTTGTTAAAACTGTTTAGGTAAATGGATATTTCTTACTCACTGATCTTTTTTATATAGTTGAAATACTTCATCATATCCATGTTGCTTCTTTCTTTCCATTTCCCTGTTGGGTTTCTTAAATTTGTGATATTTTATTAATATTCCAATTAGTTGGTCTTTACTTTCTTTTTTTTTTTAGAGACAGAGTCTCAGTTTGTCACCCTCAGTAGAGTGCTGTAGTGTCACAGCTCACAGCAACCTCTAGCTCTTGGGCTTAGGCGATTCTGTTGCCTCAGCCTCCCAAGTAGCTGGGACTATAGGCACCTGCCACAACCTGGCTATTTTTGTTGCAATTTGGCTGGGGCCAGGCTTGAACCTGCCACCCTCGGTATATGGGGCCAGCGCTATACTCACTGAGCCACAGGCGCTGCCCTAAGTGGTCTTTACTTTCAATATTATATGGCTTTTGATTTTCTTTTTTTATATTATCTCATTTATTTTTGTTTTTAAAAGCATCATAGAAATTACTTAGAATTTTTCTATTTTACCGAGTCTTCAATGAGGTATCTTCCATATAAAAGTAGGAGGAAAATTAGATTCAAAATCTCTTTTGATTTTCTATCAACATAGTAGTAGGTTATGGTTATTTATTGCATATTTTACTGTTAGGCATGACCTTGCCTACCTGTATGCTTTGTTTATCTAAATAAAACCTTAAGCTTTACTTACTTTTGCATAGATGGCCCTTTCATTATCCTGTATGAAATTCTTTTTCTTCATTTTTGGGCCAGGGCCAGGTTTGAATCTGCCACCTCCAGTATATGAGGCCGGTGCCCTACTCATTGAGCCACAGGCACCACCCCCTGTATGAAACTCTTTTTTTTTTTTTTTTTTGAGACAGAGCCTCAAGCTGTCCCCCTGGGTAGAGTGCTGTGGCATTTCAGCTCACAGCAACCTCCAACTCCTGGGCTCAAGTGAGTCTCTTGCCTCTGCCTCCCAAGTAGCTGGGACCACAGGCGCCCGCCACAACGCCCGGCTATTTTTTGGTTGCAGCTGTCATTGTTGTTTGGTGGGTCCGGGCTGGGGATTTGAACCCGCCACCTTAGATGTACGTGGCTGGCGCCTTAGCCGGTTGAGCTATAGGCGCCAAGCCAGGAAATCTTTTCTTTTGGAAGGCTTATAACATAAGCTTATTATGAAGGGATTTATTTTAACACTTATGAATTCATTTAAGAGTTCGCTAAGAGAATAAGTAGTAAGTATATACCAAAGTGTCACAAGATAAAAACCTCTAAGTATTAGTACAAGCATATGCTCATTATACACAGTTTCCTTTTAATCACATGGAAAATCAAATTAAGAGAAAATTAACAATTCAAATTGAAGAAAATACACTGAATTGGAGTAGATTTTAAAAGTTAAATAAAGAAAATTCTACTCTATCCCATCCCTCTGTGGTATTTTCACTGCATTTCCTTACCAAATGATCAGAACCTTATTCACATGCTTTGGAAGCGTACCGGTAATTTACAGACAGCTTAAACACGTTAAGTATTTATAGATAATTATCTACACAGACTGCTTCAGAGGGGTCTTAGACTTTGAAGTAAAAAATGAATCCTTAAATTGACAAATACTTGTGATATATCCTTTACAAATAGGGTGGGTTACTGAAGGATAAAAGGTTCCCAAAATGCACGCATTTTAGCTAGCAAACCAAAAAGTCATTCTAACATTTCATCTGCTAAATATTCTATTATGAGGAATGATTGTGTTAACACATGTAAACCTACTTAGAACACTTGACATTTAATAAGCACTCATTAAAGGTGTGCCAGTAGAAGGTATGTTAATAATGGCCTGATTAGAGGTATTACTATTGATACAGGACAGGTAGTGCCCTAGCCAGCTCAGCCCAGCTGGGCTGGAGGACCCGAGGCCTCCACCTCAGTGGTGTTGGTGCGGCAGCAGCTGGCAGAGGAACCAGTGGTGTTGGTTCCAGCAGAGGAACCAGCAGGCTGGAGCATAGGCAAGGGGGGTGAGCCTCCCTCCCCCAACGGAGGCTCCAGTAGCCAAAGGGACCTGACAACTGCTGGAGAGACACCGGCACCTTGGCGTCTCCTTCCTTTTATACTTATGACTAAATACAAACCCTCATTTCCTATGCCTAGGTCAATTTCATGTAATTTTCCTAAGCCTCAGTTCAGTGAATGGACTGTGTCCATTCATTAGTACATTCATTCACCTTGCCCAGCGGAAGGGACTGTGTCCATTCATTAGTACATTCATTCACCTTGCCCCAGTGGAAGAGACTGTGTCCATTCATTAGTACATTCATTCACCTTGCCCCAGCAGAAGAGACTGTGTCCATTCATTTCCTGGCCTCATATAGAAGGAACCCATGCACCTATACAGACCCCTAAACGGAGAGATATGGCAAGAGAAAAACTGAGAGAGATTTTCTCTCTCGATTGGGTTTTCTCTCCCTACCAGGAACTTTAGTGTTTTTGTATTTTTTTCTGTAAATAAATTCTATCTTGCTACTGATCCTGTGGTCCGTGGATTCATTCTTTGAATTGCTGAGACCAAGAACCTGAAAGTCCGATATCACTATTAACAAATAAGGACTAATATTATAAGCTCATACATATAACGTCTTTCTCCCAATTCAGGCACTGTCCTGTGATAATCACTTCAAGACTAAGTATAACTACAAATCTGGTCAGAGAATGATTTGAAATTCTGGAATTTCTTTCAAATTCTAATTGAATCTGAAAGAAACCTCACCTCTGTAAGCTGATCACCCAAAGGAATATAATAAGCTGGTCAACAAATGGTCAACATAAGAAACTAGGCCTGGTCTACACTTAAGAACTAGAGCTCTGTATCCATAACTTTTTAGGTCATAAATTTTATGAAATTCTACTTAAATATATCTACAGGGAATAAAATATTTCTAAACTTTATCAGTATCAGATATATCATAATTTTACCTAGACTGAAATAGAAAAATGCAGCAAATATAATCATTTTTGTGATTATAAATAATATTAGTTATCAGTTAGAAATATTTCTATGATTCCTTCAAAAGAAATGTAATTAATTAGAATGGAAAGTTTTTAAGGTATGGAAAAAAAAATCTTAATGTAAGTTCCTACAATTTACTAAACACAGACAAGTAATTATAGTATATCTACATAAATGTGCGAAACTATCATTTTAATAAATAAGATAGTGAACCTTAAATAGTACCTGTTTTGTTCAATCAAAAGTTTTAAAGTCCTTGGATTTGTCAAAACAACATCTGCGTCCACACTAAAGTAATAATCACACTTCTCATCCTGACGACAAAAATCCCTGCCAATGAGAATTAGATAAGATAAATAACTACTGGTTGAAAAATATTAATATAAAGCTTCTGACATGTAAAACAAATTTTAACCAACAGAATGAGAAAATCTTCAAAAGGATAAATATTGTCTTAAATTTAAAAATGCTCAACTTATCAACACAAATTTCATAGGCAAAGTGACACTAAAATTTAGGCCAGATAAAAATATATTTTTTCAAGGTATAAAGCCTCCAGTCAGAATGGCAGCTTCTAATTTAATACCTAATCTTCTCTGATAGGGAAAAGTAATTCACCTCAACGTATTAATGAACTTTTTCACAAACCAAAATGTTTTTTCTTACATATGCACATGTAAACAAAATGTATCTTCAACAATTCAGATATAAGTTAATCATGTGACCTTTACATACTAATATTTTTAAATATAATTTGTGTGGAATTATTTCTAAGATAGTTATCCTCCTATGTCTGCTTTTCCTGGTAGCATCTGTAAAATTATCATCAGGAATACCAGGGAATGAACTAGTTGTGATAACTGGGGTTATCCCTTTCCTAGTTCTGAGATCCCCATTACACTGTATGTCTCTGTTATCACTTTTTGCTGCTGTGTGTACTTTTCTAAGAAACTGCCCAACAGGATACTAGACAGAAAAACTTGTTACAATTGTGAAAAATATTAAAGAAAGTTCTGAATGTGGGGCCAAGGGATTCTCCAAAGAATAAGTTATGGACCTGTTAGTAACAACATCAGTTTGGTTTCTCAGAGCCCTATTTTCTGCCTATTCCAATATCATCCCCTCCCAGACAGAATCCATCACTTTGAGCCTGAGTTTCCAGAGTCAAGGCATTGGGGTTCCTATCGTGTTTCCCCGAAAATAGGACCTACCCAAAAAATAAGCCCTAGCAGGATTTCTATGCATTTGTTAAATATAAGCCCTACCCCGATAATAAGACCTAGTGAGCATTTCGGTGCAGAAAGGAAGACATCCCCTGAAAATAAGCCCTAGTGTGTCTTCTTGAGAAAAAATAAGTATAATACAGTGTCTTATTTTCAGGGAAACACAGTAGTAGATAAGGTATTCTCTAAAGGTGAGAAACCACATCTCTACCCTTTTTCTAGCAGCTCTAAACTCATTGCCTGGCATATCTATCTAACATTCATTGAATACATGTTTTTTACTATTACCAGAGTTTATTAATAGTCTAAAGCATTGCAGAAGATAAACAAAGGGCCTAAAATACCTCTTCTGGGGATCACACTATTCTCTAGATCACTAGAAGAAGTAGCTACTCCTATACACAGTTTTACCTGACACAACCTTCAAATAATAAACTTAATTTTAAGTCACAGCTATGGCAGTCATATTATTCATTTAACTGCATTTTTTTTAAATCTTGATCTGCAGCTCAACTCATACTTGGATAAAATACATGGACTTCTAGCTGTCGAATGAAAAAATGTAAGTAACTTCTCTGGTCCTTTACATGTAAATAAATACAATCATAGACATATTCTTGCTTTTGTGTGTGTATAGACAGACTGAAATAGTTGAGACACCCAAGTTTAGCATATTAATTTTGAAAAAAAAGCTTATGTTTTAAAATTTTCTATAGTAGAATGATTGAATAAATTTAAACTTAAATTTATTAAAACATACATTCCCATGTTTCTGGCCTCCGCTTGACTTAGATTTTCTTCTGGTCCTACTATTTTTATAGTATTGATTTCATGTTTAGCTTTATCAAAAAACACTTTGATGTCCTTTTCATGATAAACTTCCTGTAACATATTGTAAAAATCAAAAATTAGAAATTGAGGCAGTAACTGAGGTATTCATATGCAAGGCGTGCGTCAAATTCAAAGTTGTGAATTCTACAGTCCACATAATCATTCAAATACAGACAAAATAATAACTATATTACACATGTTATATGAAAATATCATTTAAATGGCACATGAGAAATCAAAAATACATATTAATATCTCTCAAAGGAGAAGATACTTCAAAACTCATTCAACATGTACTGCTAGATAGGTCCTTGCATAAGTACTGAAAATCCTTCACACGTTCTTGCATAAACAACTAAATTCCAAATAGTATAAAATGTTTCTAACTGGATAAAGAAAAGTGGTTGTGATTCCATGAGAATTGTAGAGAATCAACCCGGATATGTCATAAGATTCCGGGAAAAAAATACCTATTAAATATGATAGATATTAATCTGAGTTGGAAATATAAACAACCATATTTTACAAAATAAATTGGTATAATATTCTTTAAAGCCAGAAAGATAAATTAATGGTTATGTGTGAAGTTTTGTGTTTAGAAAACAAAGGGAAGTTTAATGAAATTTAATTGACAGATTAATGGGGAATCAACATGAATATGGTCAATTTGTGTGATTCAACTCAACTGTGCTGAAATGCAGATCATATTACTATCTCCATTATCAGAGCACTTCAGAGCTTTTCGTGTATCAAGTCTCTAAGCTTTCCGAAAATTTGGTATTTTTCACAGCTTGTTAAAAATCACTTCTCATAAAAGCTGCATCAAGTTAATGTCAAATAAAAGACAAGATAAAAAAAAGACTCCAGCCATTGAGGAATTTAAGGACCTACGAAAATAGAGAAAATATGAACAAAAGACACGATACGTGAAAACAAACCAAAACACACATTTTACAAGGGAAATACACAGTGTTTCACTCTTTCAAACCTAGTTAAGCTGATTTTCTGCAAATTTGCAATGTTTTCTGGAAAAGGTCAGTGATTAGCTGAGTTGTACGAACAATGCAAACAAAAGGAATTGAAACAGGACTCAGAAAATGACACAGCTCACAGCTGTGCAGCCTTTCCAGGTGATGTTAAATACCAAATGTTGGAACAGTAAAGAGAGAAGTGAATAAAACAAGATAACTGAGGAAAAATGTCTTTAAGTCAAGATTATATGTGGGAGGTAATCGGAGGCTCTGGACATTTTTGAAGGAAATAACGGGTATCGAAATCCTGTGGGGAGAGCGTGCCATTGTGTGATTAATCAAAACAACATCCTGTCTGGAAGCTTTTTCAAGTTCTGCTCTTATCATAATATATTCAATTGCAAATAATTTAATGACCAGTTCTATAAAAGAACCCAAAGCCAAAGGAAAGTAAGGCCTTTTACATCTCCTTCATTATATATTAAGTCATATGAAAATAACTAGTAATACCTAGCCATTTTTGATCCACAAAAACTGACATTTTCATATGGCTCACCCAGTATTATGATGAGTTTCCAGATTCTAAACTCCTTAGGTATGAAAAAGGCAGGGATGTACGTTCTCCACTGAATTTAGCCCAGTCACATTTTTTAGACATAAATAACAGTTAGTTCCCCCCAAACCACTAAATAGCTTTCACATAAAATATTCATTTCTCAAATACTTACCTTATTATGAATAAAAAGTTTAAGTGCCTCTTTTGGATAATCCAGTGTCAACAGTAGATCCAGAAATCGAGGTAGGAATGGAGTTGGTTGCTCAATAAAAACACCTATGGTTACATTTGGACGGACCTTTGTTTTATACCAAACACAAAAATAAATTATCGTCAGTGTGGTTTTATTTTATATTCTATTCAAATCTTAATCAGTATGACATAAAAAATTTAGAATCTCAATTCAACATAATCTGCTAAATCTTAATTGCCCTGTGGCAGTTCTCTAACACTTGAAATAAATTTTTGTGGGCCCCATTAAAGAGACTTTACTGAATCCCATCTAGGTTATGAGTTAGATTCAAAGAGGAAACTCACTGCCATCTTGATTATATGAATGTAATTAAAGGTACGGCCTACTCCACCAGTCAACGCTTCCTCTATTACAGCCCTTGAAGAAACTTCTTCATATCTGAAAGCTTTTTCAACAGCTTCATCCAGGAAACCAAAATGCCCATTGTGTTTCCATTTTCTTTTCCATGCATAAGGTTTAGTGCTTAATTTGTAGTTCAATAAAAGTGATCATGGAGGACTTGAGACTTTATTTTTATCCTTAAACATCCTCTTTACTCTCATTTTACTGTTTGTCTTTTACTTATTCTATCATATCTGTGAAAAGCTATTTTCTTTCATAAATATATTTTATCATATGCAGCATAGCTATCTTATATGTCTTCTGAAATATTTTAGGTGTGTTTTAGTGTGTGGTTTATCTTTTATTCATTGTGTAAAAACATCTGAAATATCCACTAGACAGGGCAGTTCCTTGTGATGAGCAACACAGCAAAAGGAATGAAAGTTCCTGGCTTCAAAAACGTACAATCGGATGGGAAGACAGAAGCCCATCCACCCCGTAACACTGTTATTGTCATAACTAGATGGAAGACTTAGGCCTTAAAGCCTGATCTTAAAAAGTACAGATGTTTTAAAAGAGCATATATATTTAAGTACTGAATTAGTTACCTCTTCCCATTTTTTCACACATGGTATTATAACTTTTTTTTTTTTTTTGCACAAAAGTACATGTTGTATGCTGGCATATTTCTTTTGTGTATCAATTCTTTCACTTACCCGAATACTATTAAATGAATAAACAGATACCAAGAGCTACATATAAAATATTTCCCTTATAAAAGATCTCTATTTGATAGAAAAAAAATAAGTTAAAAAGTAGGTCACAACTCTCTCTTCCCAAATGAAATAATGCATTTCATTTAAATTTCATAATCGCTTTAGAAGTGATTTATTTTTCCAAATTTGCAGCTGAGGAAAATTAGATTTAAAAAAGTTAAGTGACTCAGAACACATTGAGTATTAGATAAAAAGCTGGGCTTTCACACTGCATATTTCCATTTTTAATCTAAGTTTGTTGTTATATAATAGTGGTAACAATATAATAGCATTTATTGAAGGCTGATCATTTCATATATATTGAATTTATACATATAAGATATCATTTTATTAATATATATACATCATATATATTTGTCACAGGTGTGTATGTGAAGTTTCATTTAACCATCGACCCGCTGAGATGGTCACTATTATTCTTACATATAAAGAAACTTGCCTTTAGCTGCATCTAAAAACATGACAGGCCTGGAATTTAACTATCCACACAATTTTAATTGTTATATTCCCATTCTATGATAATCGCATATAGAAAGCACATAGTTTCATTAATAGAATGAACAGCTTTCCTTTCTAGCATATTTAACAGGCACTAATACAAAATATTTTAAGAATTAAGTAATATACTCCTACATGCAAACAGAGGAAAAATTTAATCTAAATGTTTTTCTATCTTTGCACCAGAAAGTTTATGACATGAAACAAAACAGATGAAAAGTATTAACTCTTACTCCAGAATACAACACCACTTTTAGCAAAAAAGATCCCGGGATGAATTTTTAAGGCATTTCATATGCAACTTCATTCAGAAATATTCCCACATTCTTTCCAGATAGGAAACGTTTAGCATGTTATGTAATAGAAGAGCCAAAAAACATTTTCACGTAAAATAGACTCTATTCATAAACTCCTAAATGTACACAAGCTACTCTCTTCATCCTCCTTTTAAACAGTGATAAGATCTGAATTTTGGAGCTTGAGTATATGACAGTATAAGTATTCTATATTTGCCTGGGTTGGGGAGTCACCATAACTACTTTCCTAGGAGTTTTACTTTTGCCTACATTGTTTCTATTTATCTGGCATGCTGGAGGTACTCAGTAACCAAAGGTGAATAAAGGGAAGAATCAGTCTTAATGTCAAAGTAATATCCTGGAATCCAATCATTCCCACACACAGTATTCTTCTAAGTCACTAGAGAAATTTTTGGAAAAACAGCGTTACTACAGGATATCCTAAAACTGCTCTGGCTGAGACAGAACAAGGAACCATAAAAATGTTTTATAGATTAATAATATTTCCAACCCTCAAAGTATAAATCATAAAATATAATTCTCTATGAAATACATACAAGAAACATCATGCCTAATACACAGTATGTATATGACATACGGATAAAATTTCCTAGTGGCCAAGAATACAAGGTCTGGAGCTGATTATCTAAACTCAGATCCCCACTCCAACACTTAATGTGCCCCAAGCAAATTACTTACCTTTACGTACCTCAGATTTTTCATTTGTGAAACTGAGTCAGTAACATTACCTACGTGAGGGGCTTTATGATGCTTAAGTCAGTGATTATATATAGTTAGGACAGCCCTGTAATTATATGTTATTTTTTAAATCATCAAATTTGAAAATCAAGTACATATAAAATTAGCCAATAAAAATGTTGAAGCATTGTAATGATTTTTCTTCAATTTTTACTCAATGCTTTGACCAAACTAACAGACTAAATAGCACACAAGTATCCAGTCATAGTAAGCTATGAAATGTTAATGACCACATCCCTTCCACAGGGTTCAATGATTAACTGGCTCTGCTTTTAGAAACAGTTAAGAAACACAAATTTAGTAATTTTCTGAGTCACTGTGTCTTAACATGGTGAGTCCATTATTTACCATATAATCAAAACTATAAAATAATTTACCTTTTTCTCCTACGAATCACAGCATTTTATGACAATGTACCTTTTAATAACTATATTCTGCACATAATCAATTCCACTTACATCTACTGCAGACAGGTCAATCATATCAGATTCACAAAGAGTACAGCCTTTATCCTGGGTCCACGAATTAGGTATATAGTTTCCAAAATAATTCAAGAGAATCTAATAAAGGAAGGAAAATGGCATTAAAAAAACGTTGGCCTCTGTCACTGATGTTCTCTCATTCTAGGGGTCATCTAAGTTCAAATCCTCTTTTCTGCATTAGTTACATTTCTTTAGTAATTCCAGTAATATATCACCTGGAGGTGCACACAAATCATACATCAGGACAAACTAGAAATGGCAAATGAAAAAGTTTTATAAATTACAAAGGTCATTTAATTTCATATCATACAAGTATTAATACTGGAAAACACAATTAAAAAGAAATATGTCAAACAATGAAACACAGTTTAAATGGGCTGAAACCTCTTAGCAAAAACAGAAATAAGAGTCACATGCACAGTAATTTCGTAATAAGTACGTTTAAAGGCCAGACACCTACAGTAAATAGAATGGTAGTCATGTGACATCTGACCAACAGGTCACTACACAAAACAAATAATGAGTAACTTTCATCGCCAAGAGGCACTAAGCTCTTCTAGGAAATTGTCCTACTACAAATTAGGCATCTGAGCAGTGCCTCAGGGGCACACATCAGGAAGAGATAGCATTTTTTTTTTTTTTTTGAGACAAAGCCTCAAGCTGTTCCCCTGGGTAGAGTACTGTGGCATCACAGCTCACAGCAACCTCCAACTCCTGGGCTCAAGCGAGTCTCCTGCCTCTGCCTCCCAAGTAGCTGGGACCACAGGCGCCCACCACAACACCCAGCTATTTTTTGGTTGCAGCCATCATTGTTGTTGGCAGGCCGGGCTGGATTCGAACCCGCCACCTGGCGCCTTAGCCACTTGAGCCACAGGTGCCAAGCCAAGAGATAGCATTTTTAACTGATCTAGTGCAGTCACCCCACAAATCCTATCAACAATAAGCTAAAGAGCGATTCTGCTTCCCACAGACGTCTTCTTCAGATCTCTCAGAGGCTTCCACTGCAACTCCTCTCACCTTAAGCAGCTACTCGCATCCTTTTAACTGTAAAATCTGTGATCGTGTGTGTGTGTGTGTGTGTGTGTGTTATGAGAGGTGTGAGTAAAGACAAGTGGAGACAAAGCTAAACTCAGTAAGATTTGCTCTAAATCCTCAAGAATATCTTGAATATCCCTCCCTACAGTGAGAACAGTTTAGAGAAAATCAACGACAAAAAACAAATAAAATGACTATACTTTCTATGACTTCAATACCTAGTAGTAGTAAGAGCATTTGTAGTTTTCTTCTCATCCTTTCTAAAACCCATAATTTTGCCCCACACTATTAAGAGGAAGCATTTAGACTCCTCATTATGCTTATTTGATCAATAATTATTTACTGGGAACTTGGGGTGAAATAAAAAGAAAAAGTGCCTATGGGCTGTTAAATATGGGGGTTAAAAAGAGAAAATGTCCATATGTTAAATGTTAAATATGGGGTCAAAAAATGTAGAGAACTGCCAACTAGATGTTTCTAGCTTCTTACAGCCCTAAGGGAGATGACTAATGTGGAATGGAGGAGGTAGTCCGTCAAGTACCACGTCAGCACATTCCTCCCAGATATCTGGGATTCCGTCCAAATATTTTGATTTTGCTGCAACTGAAATAAATGCTGCTGAAACAAGAACAGTGTTAATTAAAAGTGGGAAATTCTTTGTATCACACAAACATGGTAAATATAGCTACAATTAATCTTTACAGCAAACTCAAAAGGCATGGAGGACGTTATAATTCAAGAAACAAATTATAAGGCAGGAAACATGTATTTGTGACATTTGTTAATGACACTTGATGAGTTAATGTGGTCCTTTTATCTGCCTTTATAATAAAAACAGAAATAAAAATTTTACTGTTAATTTTCAAATGAAAAATTCAAACATTCAATCACTTCTGTTTTACAAAATAATATAGTTTTGAAGGAAAAAAAGATTTACAGAAAAATACATCCTCAATTAAGCATGATTTCAGATAGATGAAAAGTGTGCTAGTGTGAAATGCACAGTTTGGCTTTAAATATCCTAGAATTTTTTTTTTTAAGAAAAGAAAAATCCCCCAAATGTTTCTGTTCATATCTAAACTCCTCATCACATATAAAAGCTGGTACATTCTTTGTCTTAGAAATCTCATTAAAAAATCATTACTTATATCATTGAATTATTGATTAGTCTAATAGAATCCCTGTATGAATAGGAAAATGATTGATAATTTTAAAAGGTTAAAACATAAAAAGGCCTAACTTTTAGTTTTCAGAATTAAAACTTTATTTTGTAACTTTTCTACTTTCTGCTTTTTATGTCAACTTGTTTCATAGATAATTAAGTTTTTTTTACATTTCTTTTAATTGGTATAAATTGGGGGGTTACTAGTGCGGTTTTGATACACGAACATGTTGCACTGTGGTCAAGTCTGGACTTTTAGTGTGACCACCACCCAAATAGTGTATCTTGTGCCCATGAAGTCATTTCTCATCCCTCACCCCACCCCCACTCTCCTCCCCGTCCTTCTCCAAGGCTCTTACTACCACTAGGTATTAAAATCACAGAAAGTATAGTAATTTTATTTATTATCTATTATTGATTTTCCCTAAACTATTCTTCCCTAAACTGTCTTTGTCCACGTATACACATTATTGAGCCTCCACTTATAAGTGAGCGTGTACGGTATCTGCCTTTCTCTTTCTGAGTTCTCTCCCTTTTGACTGGAAACTTCTCTCTTTCGGCTGTCTCACCACACAGGCAGAAGGCATTCGTCACTGCCACCCCCTGTTCACATCTGTTTTCTGCATAAAGACTGCAGATATTTCTGCTGGCAGTTGTGGAAAGAATAGAAGACTGTTTACGTAGTTGCGTCACTCTGGGCACTCCCAGGCTAATAAGTAGTAGTATTTTCCTGATTATTCTTTCATAATATCAAAATGTCTTCAAGTATGATGTCATTTTCATTGGCAGAGAAACTTGTCTAACCAAATCCTTTCCTTCTTTCTTTCCTTTCAAAATTTATCCAGTGAATCAAGGTCATAGTGACCCACCTGTGGCTTTGATACAAAAGTCAAGCCTCTATTTTTAACACAAATCAAATTACCTTCAGAAATGACTTATTTTCATATATATATGTATATGAATATATGTATTTTCATATATATATTTATATACACATATATATATCAGGTAATTTGATCTTCTCATGCTTAATTTCCTTTTGTATAAAAATATCACTAATTTCATAGTGATTGCCTTAAGATACATATTATCTAATTCATGTATTTTTTTAAAAAGGCTGGGCATTAAAGCAAGCATTTTATATTAATACAAATAAATAAGCTTCAAGAATAAAAAGTAAAATTTCAAACCTGAAATCATGTCTATCTAAAACCTGATTTATTTCACATTATTATCTAGATAAGCATGAAAAGAATTTTTTAGAATATAGAAATATTTCAAATAAAATGCTAATTGAGAAATATAACATTTTTAATGAAAAATATGAATTCTCTCAGATATAAACTGAAAATATATAAGAACTGAAAGAAGCTATAAGTGATTTTTAAAATGACTTTTAATTTTTAAATTATTCTTTCTAATAGCATGACATTTCAAGAAAGTAGCTAAGAAATAAACTCCTTTTTATATATTTTGTTACTATAAATACACTTATCTCTTATAGGTTATATATATAACTTTAAATGAAAAAATTGGCTTACATGCCATCATTTAGATCAATATTACAGTTCAAAATTACTAACAAAATATCCCTCTCTAAACAAGATAATACATGAAACCAAGGGCAAGACTAACACAAAAAAAAATCTTTTCAACCTTTTTAAAGGTTATAATAAAGTTATAAATTATATATATATTATAATAAAGTTATAATAAAGTTCAGAGTAGTCTGCTTTCTTTCCCCATCAGCTTAGACAAGGGGAATGTAACATGATATACTCATGTGAATCTATTTAACTTCAACATAATACTATGAAATAAAGTATTACAGTAATTGAATGCTTACATGTACAATTCCTCTCAAGCTTTTATTTTATACCTAATTTTTATAACGAAAAATGTACTCTGTTTTTATAACAGAAAGGTACTCTGTTTTTTATTGTCACACAGAATAATTAGAAATAACTAGAGCCAGCATGGCAGCTCATGCCTATAATACTAGCACTTTGGGAGGCTGAGGATGGTGAGTTCGAGAGCCGGAGCCTAACCAAGAGCGAGACTTCATCTCTGCTAAAAAACTAGCCAGGCATTGTGGCAGGTGCCCGAAGTCCCAGCTACTAGCAAGGCTGAGGCAAGAGGACCACTTGAGTCCACCATTTTGAGGCTGCCATGAGTTATGATGCCATGGCACTCTCCCTAGGGTGAAAGAGTGAGACTTTGTCTCAAAAAAAAAAAAAAAAGAAAAGAAAAGAAAAGAAAGAAATTAACTAGATAGGATCATGTCAGGAAAAAGATAATAGGCTCCTCACATAGCTTAAAATGAAAAAAACAGTGATAGCCCAACTGTATGTTTTGCAAGAAGACTTAACATTTCCTAGTGCACACAGGGTTCCTCTAAATTATTAAGGAATAGTGCTTCTTTGCCTGTAATAAGTCCTTTAGTCACTCTTTAATGCTCTAGTAAACATCTCATAGAAATGTTAAAGGAATTTAAATCACTGAAGATCAGGCCTTATCCACATTAGCTCAATCTCAGGACCAAGTGCATTCTTTAAAGACATTCAGGTTTGATTAAAGTATCACAGTGTAGGCTCAGTGCCTGTGGCTCAAGTGGCTAAGGCGCCAGCCACATACACCTAAGGTGGCGGGTTCGAAACCCCAGCCCGGGCCCGCCAAACAACAATGATGGCTGCAACCAAAAAATGGCCAGGCATTGTGGCGGGCGCCTGTGGTCCCGGCTACTTGGGAGGCGGAGGCAGGAGACTCGCTTGAGCCCAGGAATTGGAGGTTGCTGTGAGCGTGATGCCATGGCACTCTACCCAGGGGGACAGCTTGAGGCTCCATCTCAAAAAAGAAAAAAAATATCACAGTGTATTACCAAGTAGGAACAGCACACTATTCAGTTTGGGGAGAAATCGGGTTGTACTAGCTCTTGCTCAATTGGCACTAACAGTATCACATGCAGAAAGCTAAAACAGAAACTACACAGGGTAAAAGACTTCAGAGACAAAATACGTCCATTTAGCCAATTTGCCTGGGGAAAGTTATGAGTTCAATCATCAAATTTTCCTAGGAAAATTTACTGAATTTTATAATTATTTGCCTTGCCAGAAAAAAACAAATCTGCCTTTCCACTCCAGAGAATAATGCTAGGTCATTAAATGGTTTATAGATTCTTGACATTCAATCAAGATTTATTCAAAACCTCGTATATATATTATACATGTGCTGGACCCCAGCACATGATACATGTGATTTCTGTAATTCACAGGCTAAAGGCCTCATAAGAGACTCAGGAAAAAGGTAAATAATCACTGTGATAAATTAGCATGAATACAGATGACAATTAAGTTTGGGAATGTATCCTAGGAAAATTGCTACATATACCTCATGCTAAGTATCACTACATCACTTTCAAAGTACACCCCTTGGGAAGCTATGCACTGATGCCGGCAACTAGTCCACTCTTTAAAGTACTTTTACTAGAATAAGTTCCTGAACTTAATTGTCAGACTTCGTATGACGACACCTCTAATAGCCATTTCATTAAAAGAGCTCGAAAAACGCTTTGAACAGTGCACTAGGCATTGATGTCAGTGCACAGCTTCCCAAGTTGAGCACTTCAAAGGTGACTATAGTGAAACTCAGTAATAAGATATAAGCACTTTTTCTAGGATGACTTTGTGAACTTAATTGTCTGATGTCATAGTGTATAAAAGACGATGACAGTAAAATGTTAGCACCAAAATAAAGCCTTCTAAATATTTTTTTAAAGATGGTGTTCCACATATCACTCCATAGTCTGTCTCCAAGACATAGGGAGCCAGGTAGAAGTCACTCACCTTGGTGGGTCCATTTCCATTAACTGCCACTGGTAATGTTTCATAAAATGTATTCTTAACTCTTGCTTTGCCATTTTCAAATTTTAAAACAACTTCATCTGGGTTAAAAAGAGAAAACAGGTTTTAGTAATTTGTGTGTGTGTGTGTGTCTATATGTCTGTGTGGTATTACTGTGAAATTTGTCATGGACACAAATTCTATGTGCCGTGATACTTTTAGAAACTTTGCCTGTTTCAAGTCAGCAGATCCCCAGTTGAAAGACGACAATGACACAGATACACACTCAGGTGTGCCTTACTCATTGCAACCAGTCATTAAAAAAAGACTCAGGTTGTAGCAGCCCGTATAGCCTATGGCTAGGAGGAGCAAGTTATAGGAAACACCTGTAATGGAACTCCTTGGTGAAAGGGCATGGAGAGAGATTTAGTTCTAACAAGCATGAGAGAGCTCGCGAGATGAGAGCACTGGTGAATTGGCAGTCTCTACACCTGTGGTGCTGAGAAGCACGAGCTCAGCCTTATATTAGGCTGGAGGAGCAGGCAGTCAAAAAGCATATGCATTCTATCACTGTCCCCTCTCCTGCCTGTAGAACACCAGCATAGTGTCTCTCTGCTGAAGATTACCAAGCTCTGCTGAAGATTACCAAGCTCTGCTAAAGACTAAGATCTATCTGTTCTAAGAAGACTGCTTTATTCTCTCTAAGACACTCTCTCACGCTCTCTCTAGCTAAAGTAGATAGCCCTCAAGCTCCTAAGAGAAACTGTTCCTGAGCAAGGTAGCTTAGTGGTCTGCGTCCAGAACCTACCTAAGCTGGGCCCGAGACCTGGCCAGTGTTGAGCCCTGACAAGTGGTGTCAGAAGTGGGATAGTGAACAGCACTGACAAATAGTGCTTTGAGCAGGATTCAGAGAACGTGGGCTGAGAAGGAAATAAGCTTTAAGGAAATAAGAAAAAGAGAAATAAAAATACTTAGAGGGAAAAGAAACCTCTAAGAAAGACAGCCAACAGCAGGCCTTTT